>JAQFYB010002469.1:0-24311 GCA_034694085.1 Pogonognathellus longicornis
TAAATTCAGTACGATCCGCCTATGAACGGAGGGAATATTTAAATTATCCTGGAGAGAACCTTTTTTGTGCTAAAAAATAAATATTTTTCCAGTTTTATTTATTTCAGACTCCAGTAATCCAACAATTCGTTTTATATACAATATAAAATATTGTCAATACTTCAGAACGTGACTAATGGTTAGTTTTAGTTTGTCCACTTAAAGGAGCAGTCATGTAAAGTGAAGGTAATATAAAAATAATAACTGTTTTATAAACTCTCATAATATTCAATATTATACATTGATAAAATATTATTTTACAAAATTAAATATTTGATAGTAAAAATTGCATTATGTATTTATTGTAGAAAATGAGCAAACACCAGATTCTAAATCCCTGAGGTGGGCGTTAACGTTAAGGCAGAAGACTTGTTCTGACCCATTAAGTTTTTGAATTAAAATAATATTTGCAAGCAAATCGAAGATGAAATCCAAACCTCCAACCAAGAAAGCTCGTTTGGAAGCCCAGCAAGCGGCTCAACAACAATTAAGTCTGGATTGTGCTCTTCCAATCCTGGACAAACCGTCATTGGCAAAACGAGAAGCTATGTCCCCGTCAACTTCGTCAGGGGCATCCGGTCTAACACCTTTTAACATCGGTGCTTCAAGTTCTAAAGCATCCACCTCAATTACAGCATCTGAGTTGGTTGCAGCTGCAAAAGCGGCGGCGGCTGCTGCGTTAGCAGCTTCCAGTTCTCCTTCGTCACCTTCTGTAATAGTGTCCGGCTCACCCATGTCTCCATATCCTATATTTAGTATTCCAACTGATTTATCAATAACTAAAGAATGTCCTAGAATGAATTATATTCTCAACGCATCACAACATAGATCTCCCCAAGCCTCAACTAATGTCGGAATGCCAGAGTCAGCTGGTAAAGTTGTACTACCCGAAGGACAAACTCTTTCTATGGATGATATCGATGCTCTTCAAACTGAGCTAGAAAATCTGTGGTCTGCAGCAGCCTTCCGCTATAGAATTCTTCAAAATCAAACTGCCATTCTGCACAATTCACCAACAACTATTAATGTTTCATCAGTTCTTGGTGAGCATTTTGACCCTCATCACCAGGAAAAAATCAATGCTGTTGCAACGATTATTGATTCTGGACACGGAACAAGAACTTCTGTTTCTGCAGCTGCTAAACTAGTGATGGGACCTACGTCTACTCTTTCAGTAGCATCTGCATCAGTGGCATCCCCCACTGGACTGTCTGGAAGAAAATCCAATAACTCAGCTTCTGCTGGTGTTGTGGGAATTCCCTTAAAACTTGATAAACAGCCAAAAAAGAAACTCAAGGGCGAATCCGATGGAAAATCAAAAAGAGATAATCCAGGAAAAATTGGTCAGAGAACTCATTCTGTATCTTCAGGTATTTTATGTTTTAAACGATGAAGTCAAAGTGGGTTTTTTAATGCAGTGGGCTCCGACTTAATATCTATCTACTAAAAATAATGTCTTTGGATCACGTAAATAATACTAAGTTCAAATTTTTGTTATTTTGGAACGACAGATATAGGTCCTTTCGACAGCACTTGCAAACATGAAGCTCCTAACCAGTTTTGGGAGTTTGCTGATTCTTACTGCCGCAACATTACAGTCGAAGATCTGGATGACCTTGATCGATTAATCCAAGAACACCGAGTGGTTCCTGACAACCTGCTTGATATACCTCCATTGGGAAAGCATTTCCGAGATGATGAAGAGACTACAAAAATAAAGTTAGTCATATTTTCAACGACATTTATTCATCAGTGATCAGTAGAAAAAACTAATGATCTAGAAAAGCAAATCATATTTCGAATTAAAGTTCTCTAATGTAAAAGTGGTTGAACATTTTCAGAGATCGTGAACGAAAAGAAACGAAACCAAAAGATGTATGTGGTCCCTTGACACAAAGGTTGGTTGCTGCGTTAGTGGAAGATCGAGTTTCTACATATAATCAACATAACAATGGCATTCGTGAAGAATCTGGAGAAGGGTTTTTCATAAACCGCCCCGGTTTGGTTCGAGCTTTGGGGTTGGATGGTGGATCTGTTGAAAATTCTTCTTCAACACCTGCGTTGGAGGCTAGGCTTCGTCAAGTCAGTTTTTCTTAAAACTTGTACTTGTGTAGTGGAATCATAAAAAATTTCATTAAAGGTCTCATGTGTAGATTTTTATTTTTTTTATGTTATAGGTGTTGTTAGAGCAAGGTTTGTTAAGAAGTGATGATGCTAATGATCCGCTTCTTTTAAGTGGAGATGATGAAATATTGTCCGAAATACACAGAACGCACAGTACCTTCAAGAAACTGCATCAATATAATATGGACAAGCTTGATGAATTACATGAATTAGCAAAGGTCACTTTGTAAATTTTGTTTACATTTTATTCAAAAGAGCGTTTGTTAACTTCAATGCTATATTTTTAGATGGAACTGGATCGCGTTGCAATGAAAAAGGAATTAGAAAAGGCGGACAAAGAGGTAATTGAAGCTTACCGTACGTACGCATCCATCCGAATGAAAAAGAAGCTACCGGGTAAAAAGGAGAGGGATGCTGCCTTCAAAGCTTTACATAATCGTCAAGCAGCCTTAGATAAGTTGGCTGAGTAAAGTGAGTGAACTAGTTTTAGTTTTTTTGGTTAAATACAAATGCAATGCTAGTTTCAATATATGTATCATTTTTCTAAAAAAAAGTATAGCAGCCCAAAATGACTTTATATGAGTTTTGTGTTGGATCAGCCAATTTTTGTAAGATGTTTAGTGCTAACTATAGTAATATGAATTTTCTCTAAATCTTGTTATGTGTCTATAATTTATGTTTATTTAATTTTTGATTGTAAATTTAAATGTATCTACCACCTTGTACGTCTACCTTCGATTCATGACAATACTTTTGGTGTGAAAGATTGTAAATATTTTTTGTCTTTATATTCTAAATAAAACCCATAAAAATATATGTCATAATATCACGTATCATAATTTCTTGTTTACCTAAAATAGTATGATGGTTTTAAATGTTTTGTCAAGATGAAAGAAACATTGAGTAGGTACAATTAGTAAGAGTAACGGGGTACATCGATGCACTTTATTTGCCTAACATCATTTTGAATCATTGTATAATAATGAGAATTGCAAAGAAGTAAACGATCATGCAAAATTCTTAGAATCTACACATATTGTTTCTCTTTTTAAGGTCAAGTTTCACAATTTGCACAACTGTAGGCTTTTTGGGTAGACATAATATAGTAATAGTTGAAGTGGGAATGTGAACGTAGGTAGAGATTTTGAAAACATGAAACACACAAAATACTCAATAATTTGCCATTTAACAATTTTTAAGGTTCATACAAGCACTTTGACAGGTGAGGGATGAGGAGTTGAGGACGATTGGAATAGACTTGACATAAACTTGCATTTGATTGGCATAATGTATTATTAATTTTATGATGAGTATATTTTACGTAACTCTAAAAGGTAGCTAGGTAGGTGTGTATTATTTTTCTTATTCATTTTACCGACAGCCTTCTGTATAATTACAGAACAATTAGAATTATTACATCGAAAAGGTATGAAATATGAAGTTTTCTTTTAAACGGTAGCCATAATTTAATTATTAACTCGAATCTACATAATATTAAGAGCAACTTTTGACAAATAATACTTTATGTGCTTATACATATATAAGTGTGATCTATATAACAGTAATTTAGTTCATTAAAGTAACTACAATCCAAAAATCGGTAATTATTGTGACCCCGTCTCGATATTATTATTACATTGGTACTAGGTACATAACTTTGTAAATTAGAGCTATAACGGGTTAATTAAAGCTAATAACAATTCGTTGCATTCACTCGGCTACGCTAGTACAAAGGAAAGAGTTGCTGTACTAACCGATTACTGTATTTCGATAATTTCTACATTGACATTTGGAACATAACCTTAAACCTCGTATGTATGTAAATGACATACAATACACGTATTTGAATTAAAGTATTCTAGGACCATATTATTTTTAATTTCTTAGGTTATTATAGTAGTTAACATTAAGGTAATGTTTCAACGATAGTGTCTTGGTAAACTGGTTTTTGGCCATGACTGGCAATTTCAGTAAGGTTTATATTCAGCACACAGACAGAGTTTATACAATAAGAGGCCAAGTGTAATCAGTTCGGTTCTGTTCTTCATTAATCTTAAAGACAAAGTGCATTCTTGAGAAATAAAGTAAACTCGATATTCGTTTTCATTCCATAGTACTAACAGTAGGGGTAATCATCATTAATTTATTTTCATTTGCAAACCATACCATGACTATGACTTCATTTTTTAGTAAATGTCTTATTTCAAAGTCTCAGTTCAAATGGCACTAAACACATTAGTTCTCAAAATTCTCAAAATGGAAAAACAAAACTACAAATCCAAAAGTTCAAAAATTATTCCATTTCTGACTTTTAAAAATTTGAAAAGTAAAGGTTTCACTCGTTATTTGCGTTTCAGTTTTGCTCGTAGTATTAGTTATGGTACTAACTATTTTAAATAATTTAATACATGACAATATTGTTCAGGTGTGTGTATTCCTGCACTCTAGGTATATTATATGTAATACACATTAACTCGTCTTAATATTCAGGAATTTACCTTTCACATACATAACTCACACATGCATCATACACCACTGCACCGCACCAGCACACATTTAATATGCCTTTACATTTTACATACACAAACATTCAGTATTTTCACAAAGGTATTTTTAATACCTAAATAATTGAAACGTTAAATTAAGGGCAAAAGTGTGAACAAAAAAGACATCCACAGACAAGGGATGCAGATATTATTGATATAACTTTCTAGTACCTAACACCTAATATTCTACGCTAAATCTTGAACATTTCCATGTACATGTTAAAGCTTACATTTACTCCATTTTGTAAACAATTATTAGTACCTAGTTAATACTTTAATAGTACGTTTGAGTTAGTATTCAATTAACATGGTAGGATAATACATATAATAATACTACCTATTTTCTATTTCTAGTAATGTGATAAATAATTATTAGGTATTTGAGGTAATTATTATGATAGTTCTAGTAAATGTCACCATGAACTAATTTGCACGTCATATCGGTAACTGTGTTTTCTTTCAATCCAGAGGGTTCTATGTTGACTGCATGGAATTGCATTGCACCTTATTTCCTCATGAGACTCATTCATCCACTTGTAATCCTCTAGTAAATATCTTACTTTAATACTACCACTTAATAATACTACGAATGTCATTTCTAATTAATTTACACTTAGCTTAATTACGTACTTCACAAGGGTTTGCATTGTAGAATACCATCACTATGTACATTCACTAAATTCAGGATTAAAGCTGATTGCTTAGGTAGTGGTGGTAGTAGTGGTTGGTGAGTGCAGTGATTATTGGCTTGAGACTTTTCTTTGTGTAATGTGATTATTACTTATTGGTTTACATTACAGTGTTAGTGTTAGCACAGGTACGGATACGTCAACTCGTTATTTAAATCATATTGTAGTAATCTACTCTAGTTTTATAATATGATTACATATTTAGAGCATTTTACATGTATTTCGCAAAACTGCAGTATCTGCTTAGCAGTCGAAATCTGTAAACAAGATAGTCGTTCGGAAGCGGTGGTTTTATGAAGAGAGCTACTTGACGGGAGGCTTTTAAATTAATTAACTCTTTAACATGGCTACATAAAGAAGAATTAGCAGTGTATATTAATAATCGAATGGTAACAAAAAAGGTAATACTGTTGCCGTTTGTTCTCAACAAACTCAGACTTCAATGAGATTCCAATACATGACGGGATGTGTACGGAATGATGGCCTGTATATACTGATACGTTTTAGCATTGCAAATAATTCATACGTTGCTTGAAGCACAATTTGTGCTAGCAAAATTTTACATACCACAAAAAATAAGAATATGACAAAATTGCGATTGTCTTTGTTGGATAGTTTTTCTATACATAAATATTATTAGTAATTTAAGGAAAATGAAATAAGAAATAACAAAAATGCAATTGCAAATATTATCATGGAGGCAATTAGGCAAAGGAAGCTTTTGCCGAGTGGGAGGGAAGAAGAAATGGGAATAAATTGAAAATGAAATGAATTTTCTGGATTTGACAAATGTGGCAGCTGTAATGAAATGAGGAGAATTTTGATTAAGCTAAACGTGCTGAACGTATTCTGGGTTAAGAAAAGAAAATCCTTGAAACTCGGTCTGGTCCAAGTTCATCATGAACAATTTGTCTGTAGGAGTCAGTTCTGTCTTCTCCAATGTAAACTGCTTGTCGAAATTGCTCACGTCTTTACGATGTTTCTAGTGGGAGAGTAATCAAAAATTATGATTAGTTTTTCACTTCATATTCAGTCTCAATCTACACACTATATATTTCAATTTACATGGAAAAAATAATTTTTTTAAATATTTGTATACGTTTGATGAGACTTCCGTACACAATTCAACTCCATGTTCACTTCCACATAACACAACGCATTATTTTAGACTTGGACAAACAAGAACAAAACTCACCTTACACAGCCGTAGCAGTTGTCTTTTGCAGAGTGCAGATTTCATACTATTCACACACTTTACATTTTTCCAGCTCTAGTTTAAGTTTAACATGCTTTAAACTACTCACACTTATATTACAGCTATAGCATGACAGTACATTTTAGGGTGTGGGTAAAACAATCTCATTTATTTAAGGACTGAATATAATGTGTACATTTTACATAAAGGGAATCACGGTATTGTATATTATATCAATATATCTATAATAGAAATGACATTGCATATTGCCACTAAATGGTGCTTATGGGTAATGTAATACATTAAATATTAATAGTACGGAACTTTATACAATTATGACAATTAAGAACTACAATAGTAAAGTTTGGGTAACAGAACTCCTCAAAATTATACGACATTGTAAGTAATACTTGACAGTAGTTCACTTATCTTGAGCTCTCCTTTACTCTTTCACGGATGTACTTAAATAATCAATAACGATTGACCTTCATTACATTATATTATACTCATCCATGACAAAAACTCATTTTCTATGCTTCTACCATTATTATGATAATCAAATATAGCATGTACATATAAATAAACGAATTCATGAAATATTTCAGAAGTTCTTTTTTGAATGGTTATTTGAAGTCAATCGAAGGCACGCACACGATCATATTATGCTTACTTTAAATTAATTAAATTACCTAATCTCATCTCAATACATTCAATACATCAAACGATACAATACTAACCATAAAGCACGTTATATTAAGTAAAATCACAACACGTTTTTAATTCTAATAACAAAGTATTACCTTAAACTTCTCTATTAAATGAAGTTTTGTGGTCAATGGTAAAAGAGAATTATTAATGATGTCCTAAACCCTAGCTACCTTAAATACTACCTACAAAAAAGTATGTTTTTAATTACTACTTACATTGCCTCTAATGAATATTATTTGTTTAAAGCTCCATTCATGGATAAATTCTTTTTGTATTGTGCTAATTGTTTACTATGATTGTTTGTTAATTTCCTGTACAATTCATTCACATTCACAATTTTAAAGCTTCAAAAGTCTATGTCTATTATATAAAGAAAGCAGACAATTAGAGTCTGAGGTAAACACAATTATTATCACATGAACTTGTTCAAATTCATTTTTTGTTATTTCGTAACATATCAGTTAAAGTAATGTCTACTGTTACACCTAATTGCACCAAAATGGATTATTTATACAACTTAACAAATCAACGTTATATAATAGAAACTGTGAAAGCACTGTCACTGCTATATATAGTGAACTGTGAAAGCATTTTCAAATGTTACTTACTTAATGATATTAATGTTTATTGGTAACTTTGATAGGGAAATCTTTACCAGTGTTTTTCTCTAATTACTACTGTCACTATCCTATTAGTTTGGCAAAAGCACTTTTTTCAAAGATGGTAGTATTTATAATGCATTATTACATCAAGGTATACTTAAACACGTTTAATATTGTGTGTATACATAAAAAACAATTAGTGCATCATTCATTTCCTAACACACGACACTGAGTAATTAACTGCTACAATTATTTGCGATTAAGGAAATCTGCAAAAGGTTTGATTGCGAGTTGAGCACACTGTTTCATTTGCATATTAGAATTATAATCTATATTGGTATTTATTCTATTTATATTTAATAATGCCTTTAAATGATGTAGGTACGTGTAGAGGCAATAAAAATTGAATAAAAGAAAACTGCTCCAACTGCTAATTTTTGAAATGCTACATTGAATGTGGAGTTGTATTAATCATTAAATGAAAATGTCTTTGTTACCTGCATCACGCCTGGGGATTGTAATTTCGCATTGCTACGTCCCTAAATAGTACCTATGTGTCTATGTGTGTCATTTATCAATATGTATTCCTCAATTTCACGTTAATCGAAGGTACAGCTAAGAATTATTGATGTGAAAGTGTAAGGATATAGTAGGTAAGTCAGTATGGATGTAAGTATAAAATATGGGTGAGCTAAAGTTGACTTTTCCAAGAAACTGAACTTACATAGTAACATTCCTGATGGATTTGCATGCATATTGATAATATTGCTATATATAGAATAGAAGGTTCTGTATAGGGGAGTTATTTAGTGCATACCTCTGCAGTAAAGCTAAATCTCATATTATGTTACTTAAAGTCTAAAGTTGTTAACTTCCTTTGGTTGATTGATTGTCTCTGAAAATTTAAACTAATGTCATTTATGTGTGGAAGCATAAAGGTATGTTATATATACGTATGCACTACATGTATACAAATTGAGACAGCTCCTCTTTCTCCACATTTAATTTTGTGTTTGTATATTTTTGCATGTAAAGGCATTGCATGTCGCTTGGCAGCACTCACAATAAATGCTCACAATAAACTGGCTGGCTTCACCTTTTCAGCGAATACACACAACAGGTCTTGACATAATTGATATTAATGCCCGGCTTGTCACTTACTTGTTAGCTACACACTGACTCAGTAAACCAGGTGGAAATGTATTGCTGGCTTATGGGAACAAAGTAATTCGGAATATACCCTCCTTTAGAATAGTTTGTGGATCGGCACCGGTGCGTCTGCCGGCTCTAATATACAATGACCTGTCTGACCTCACCAAATTGTTCAACTGCAAAAGTTGCATGTTGCTAGCACATTAAAATGTCTCCACTAAACTACTGAAAATATTGCATGCAGCCTTTTCGCTGGCTTTATTAATGCCTTAATAGCGTGTGTCAATTATGTGTCCAGTTATTTACTAATAAAACCAGTCTATATCCCACTTTTTCCTAGTAGGGATATGACCAATTTAAATAATGCAAATTTCCGATACATTCTACTTTTTGCTAATATGTATGTCATTTAACACTGTGAAAGCTAAATAGCAATGCTGCACAATCCTGCATCATTTCACATTGTTTCTCTCTTTAACTTTTTCCATCAAATTTTCCTTTACTTGTTTATCTACATTTAAACCAAGAGATTTTTAGTGTATAAATACGCAGTAAGAGTAAGTTTTATTACCAGGTTATTAGATATATTATATAGGCCCTTCATACGTCATAGTTTCTTTGATTAATAAATACGTTTTGTTTCTGCTACAATTTCCATTCACCATTCAATTCTAAATTGCAAAGCGAATCTACATCTAAAGTTTATCATTCCGTTAGTTGAGTAATGATTTTTTCAGACTTTACTTCACTCCATGATATGTAGATGAAAAACAAATCTGTAATCTCAATTTGTAATTCTAATGTACGGTGTAAGCACGGAAGATAACCTCAACTTTACACTAAAAGTTAGATTGGTTTGGTTACATTATTTATAGTATGAATTACAAAGTTACAGCATTAACGATACAACTTATTTACATACCTAATAGAATAGTACCATAGCTATATTCTGTAGATGCACCAAAGCTCAATTTTGAGCTGAGCACTTACCTTCACTAGTACTGCTCTGCTATACTGCGTTTATTTTAGTAATTACCTAGTCGTCAATAGCAGAGATATGGCGGTAGGAAATAGTGATAATAATTATTATGGTTCTTAAGGTGTAAGTTCAAAATTACAATAAGATTAAGATTATGTATGTGCAATAGTGTAACAGTTAAAGTGGATGTGCATTACGTATGTATTTAATTGTACCAGTGCGTGATAAATACATATTAATATCCTCCATATTGTAATCGTAATCGTATGATTATAATCTGTGAAATTATTAAATAGTTATTGCGTAGGAATGAGTAGATTTTCGGATTTGACGGGTTCGAAAAAAGGATTAGCCCAGGAGAACTTGTTAAATTCGTTTCCTGTTAAGTTTGCCAAAATCATTTGACTATTTGCGTCCGGTGGTGTTAAATCTGTTTTCCCTTTTGTAAATATCGGGTCGAAATTTTCAGCCATTCGGGCATTCTTCTACTCGACGGAAATTCACAGTCGAAATACGAACGAAACGGGGCAGGAAACAAAATAAAACATGTTTTCATTTTAAAAAAATAAACAAAAATCAATAAAATTAGTTTTCTACATCTAATGTTAAACTTTCTGCAACTCATTCAGGATCTTCTATTTAAAATGAATTAAACCTGAATCTAATTTCTATGCAAATTCTATTGCTTCAATGCAAATGCATTTGTAATGCTGTAAACTGCAACTATTAATTGTTTATCTGATCTGACTCATCCTTGCAGAGCAAAAATCTACGGTAAAAAAATATTTCCAATTTCTAATTAAAAGTGTGGTCGATTCGATAGGCATAAAGATTACCTAGTACATGTATAAATGAGTTCTAAGTAAAAAACGACTTATAGAAACAGTATCTAAACATTATGTAATCTACATACCTAAGTTAAGATCGTATATGATGAATATTAATGAGTCTGCCTGCATCGTATAGGCACTGTAATCTGTAAGCTATACTAATTCAAAGGTCAGATATGGATGCAGGCAATAATATGTTTAAGAAAAAGGGATTTACAGAAAATGATTCAAACCCATTCCAAGTACAAAGGACAAATCACAAAAGAAAGCGAATTATTTTTAGCCAGTCAGTGTGGAGAGTTAATTCATTTTCACTGTATGTGCCTTAATAAAAGTGATATAAGTAAAGGTGATAGAGAATAGAGATTATGTGAAAAATTCAAAATGAGTAAGTAAAATATAAGCAAAACCTATACGTGAAATAACCCTTGCCGCGTGGGTGAATTAATGCATGAGTTGTAGGAATCCCAAATCATTCCCATATAAAAAAGAGTGAAATTGTACATGAAATGTGGAATTCAGAGATAAGCAGAGGATTCTTAAATAGAAAAATAGATTCTCTTAGACACAAGAGGATTATGAATTACAATAAATAAATAAGTCTAGCAAAATAAATAAAGCTACAAAATTTGCCAGCACAGCACTGATACGAACTACTTTCTGCAACAGTGAAAGTAGTTTGAAGACAAAAGTTAATTAGTTAGGAAAGGCGGTGTGTAAATAGAAGAGGTGCCGATGTGTAGAATGAAATTATTATGTAAAAACATTCGAAAGCAATGAATTTCTTGAAAAGCAAATCTTGAAACTCCAAATTGTAAGTATATAGGTACGTGAATTCTTACTGTTGTATGAATCCATATTATCTTCCTTTGTGAAAATGTATTCAATGCTTATTATTTGTAATGGATTGTAGATCTTTGTTGCTGATCTTTGTTGTTGATCTATAGAGGTAGAATACGTGTGAGGACGGATAGAATTGGTTTAGAAGATCTGTATTCTGAAAACGTTCCACTTAGAATACAATTCTGTTGTTAAGATTGTATTGTTTTAATACAAAGGTATGCAAAAGGTCATTATGGATGTGGTCGTCCCATGGAGAATGATGGAGGAGGAAAATTTCATCAAACGTAAACAAATTCGGTTTACGCAAATAACAACCGAAAGAAAACGAGAGAAAACATTTGCATACATTATATTGTTGTTTCAACTACATCTTAATTAGGATCTTTAATTCTATAGCAATTCATACACAAGCAACAACTACGTGCACAAGATGCCCATTCCTTATTAGTAAGTATACTCATAAAATCTTAATGTAAACCATTCCAGTAATGTAACACTAACTAGCATTACATTAACTTTTGCGCGTAATTGTATTTAATAGTTATTTCCCGAAATTGTATAAATATTGCAGCAAAAAGGGATGCATTGAATCGTACTTATTAGTATTTGTTATCATCGGCAGTTTTTAAATTGAATTTTTTTAAGCAAAGAGAAAAATGCAACCCAATCCAAGCTCAAGATTCCAAAAAGACAAAGAGTAGGTATATACAAAAATTGATAATGAACGAGAAATGTATAGAGCTCGCTTGAGATATGTTAGAGAATAAAATATTTAGAAAAGACATGACAAATTGATTGGTAATTAAAGTAAATGCTTTGGATTAAAAAGCAAGAGAGGAAATTGATCCATTCTGACCTTAGCTCAGAAATGAATAAATAAATAAATATTCATTGTTTCATTCACATTTGTTAGTTAGAAAATGCATCATCATATCTTGCTGTAATAATACAGCGAGCTTTCCTGTCACACTACTAAAAAAGTAGTTGCAAATGTACAGTACATATACACGATACACATGACATTAAAAACGGTTCAGCCTACATTGATAATATACTAGTCACTATTATACAACACGAAAAATATCTGCTTTCAGAGTACATTCATTATCCTGACAGTTTCTAAGTTGAAATGCAATTTGTATAAAAATGTTTAAAGATTGCACTACATTAATAACGTAGAACATGAAACAAACACACACCTAGTTTTACTCTTCATGCAATGCCACTACCACAAAAACTACACCATTAATACTTCTACAACATCAATAGATTTACCGCGACTACCTCTTGTCAAATCAAATTTACATAAAGTATAAAGAGTGTAAATCGACTCTGTATTCAAACCACTCATAAGAAGAGAGAAAGAATGAGTTGCTTACAATTCTCGGTTTAAATGGTGGCTGCACTTCTCGATTTTCGATTTTCTCCCAGTCGATGCGTCTGAAAAACGGATGTCCTCGAACATCATCTTCACCTTTGATTCCACAGCCCAGCCTCTTGGCAGGATTTTTGGTAAGCAATCCTTTACACACTTCTTTAGCCTCTTTGGACATGGCCTTTGGATAGGACACGTTGTGATCGGTTATAGCAGCAAATAATTCCTCTTCATCCTCCCCGTCAAATGGAGGCTGTCCTACAAGCATTTCATACAACAAAACTCCGTACGCCCACCAGTCCACAGATTTCCCATATGGCTGATACAGAATTATCTGAAACAAGAAACAAACTTGTCAAAGCAATATCAAAATAATTTATCGTTTTAGTAATATAATGCATTTCAATATATTACAATACACAATTACATTAATAAGTTTTTTAGGAAATTGTTAACCTGAATCTATTCTACGTTTATTTTCTATTTTACCATACCTACACCTACCATTTTGAAATCATTATATTTTTGTACTTTTGTAGTTCAAATGTCTCATCAACATCGTGGAAATTATAAAATGCAAATATGGGACAGTACATCCTGTACAGTACTTGGAAGATTAGAGTCTTGTTTGAAAAACAAAGACCTACCTCTGGGGCAATATAGTCTGGTGTACCGCAGAAAGTTTTTGTAGTTTTCATGTCTAAAATTCCTTCCTTACACATTCCGAAATCTGCAATTTTAATGTGGCCGTCTTGATCCAAGAGAACATTGTCCAATTTTAAGTCACGGTAGATAATCCCTCGCACGTGTAGATAGAACAGGCCGATTGCTATCTCTGCGGAGTAGAATCTACAAAATGAACCATTAACAGAAACAGTCATTATCATTAAACCAAGACATCACCAAATGGAGATCAGCGTGCCTAAGCTCCTTCCGAACTTTTCATACCACTCTCACTCCCATACCTATATACACCTACATACACATACAGAATATGTAATTGACTACTACTATAGCATTTTGTTAATACAGTCATGTCCTCAGATTAACTCTACACCGTAGTTATGAGTTTGGAGAAATAAATCCGAATAACCGGAAAATCATTAGGTTGAATGAAACTGCCTGGACTGTAAAAAGTAATGTGGTAGAAGTATAATACAAAATGCCATTACTACATCATTACAAGTCGTTAAACGATCCATGGTGTTTTTTACGATGTACAATTGAGCAACTTATCTTTATCAATAGTTTTGTTATTACACACACGGTAGTTTTCCGACATGACAATCAACTTAAGAAAACAAAGGCGAAAACAGTGGAGAAAGAAATAAAATATTCTTTTTTAGTTAAGGATCACAAGGCCAAAGGTATGTTGGTAAGTGCAACTAAAAAAGTGGGATATTGTCAGAACAAGACAAATAAGTTCGCGTCGAAGAGAAATGTAGCACTGTAGAAAAAGAGAGAGAGAGGAGATTATAAAAAAGTAAAGGCACAAGTGGTCTTGTCGTTTGGACCATCCCTAGACACCTCTTCCTTCTCATAGTCGTCTTATCATCCAGCCTTTTCCTGTAATGTGCTCCGTTCCAATGCAATCCAATGGATCCTTACACTTCCATTAGTCTTTAATGCCTCGGCCCACAGTCAAAGTCGTCCACAGCCATTAACTCAACGTGCTGTCCTCATTTCGACTTTCCTCCCTCCTCTTCTCCCGCATCCAACACACACACAACTTCCACTTCCAACACAATCTCAACAGACTTCACAAATATCCCAGCCAGTCTGAACAAAAACTGAACCAAGGCCAGAGATAAACTCCCCATTCCAGACTCAAGCTACTCTTTTATATAACCATTACAATACAAACTCCCGATTCCTGTCATCATACTTCCAACCATTTCCTCCCAACTTTAGTTAGACACGAATATACTGCACACAATGAGCAAAGAACATTGTCATACATTCTAATGCAAGTCTCTAAGTGAAACCCATCACAAAAACCCAACTAAATGACCCCACTCAACTTACTTCCGCCGACATTAAATACTCCTACCCAACCAACCAGCAAACGAGACAGTCTTCCCCATTTTTAGTCTTATAAAACCAATCCACATAATGCATGCAACATTTTGGAAGGATATTTCACTGTCTATATATCTGTGTAGTCATTTGCCAGCAGTTGCTTCTGGGAAATGGGAAAGAAAAGAGAATTGCTATAAATTGGAGCGCTTAGTGCATTGAATCATTTTTAATCTGTCACAATTAACATTATTCACATGCTTTGCCATGAATGAGACTATATTTTATTATCCTACATATCCTGCTAAATTGCGCTGGTTAGTTTCTCATTTCAAGGATATGTAGGTAAGCGGAGATAAACCAATTTTTTCAATGGTTATGATCTTGGATGAGCTTTTATGACTACTAGTACATAGTTGCAACTGTGACATTGTAAGTACCTAGTACCTTAATTCGCTGGAGAAGATTCGCTTACTATGTGTTATGTTTACTGATGGAGTTATTTGAGAGGGAGTATTAAGTTCTGTCACGTCATAAATAGCAAAAATGGGAAATTATAGAGTGCGGACACTTACACAGCGACTGGCTCTTTGAACTTGCCAAACTGTTGAATCTGGAACATCAAATCCCCACCGTTCACATACTCCATGACAAAGTAGAGACGATCCTGAGCGAAAGAAACATTTGTCAAATGAGAATTTATTGAAAACAAGAGAATAACTGCACAGTCAACTCATACATTTCCTTCTCGTTGTGTTGAGACTCATGTCACTTCTGAATTCCAGCAACGTGCACGATGTTCATTCATTCATATCTTTTATACTCACACAACACTTGAGTTGACACTGGAGAACATAGGAGAACTCTAGAACAAGAAGTATTTACCATTGTTTGAAAACAGGAATGAAGCTGAACAAGGAACGGTGGTTTGGCCGAAAGTGCCAGTACTCTCTTTTCCACCATCGTGCACTCAACATCGTCGTCTTGAATTATTATGTCCTTCTTGAGTATTTTGATCGCATACAGCTCGTCCGTCCCTTTTCTCTCTGCCAACATTACCTACAAATCACAACATCAACTATAAATAACATCAAATCAATAAACATAGCCACTTCAGCTCCCAAATCCATGTACATGCGTTTGGAATCTATTTTAAAGTATCTAACGTATCCACAAATGCTACATGATTAAATCAACTGCAATAGAGCAAGTTAAATACAAATATCTATCTAAATATTGTTTCAGTAGATATTTTTATTTAACTTGCTATATAAACCTCATTCTGAGACTAACCATATAATTTCACATGACAAATTCACATTTTTGTCAACTAAACATCTTTGCAGTATAATTCTGAAGAGTATTTCAGCTATTACCTGGCCTTCTATACAATACAGATGAGATTGAGATTTTTGAGATGTGTAAATTGCAGGAATTTCGTTAAAATAATTAAGGGATAGAAAATGTGTTAGTTTTCACAATTAATAAATACCCGTTCAGTTTACTATAATATGCAGGATATTTAATATTCCTATTACACAGTATTATTACACAGGTGAATATTACGTTAATAAATTTTTTCCTATGTATAAAAATGAATAGTAAAGCTACTTTTTTGTATACTTTTTTATATTTTCGTATTAATAATTGTGATTAAATAAAAACTTTGTTTAATTTGGATTTCTACAGACACTAGCAGTAAAGATTATGCATGATAATTGCACGCAAATATTGACCTACTGTTTACTGACATATCATTTCTTTTCTTTTGCGTAAACCAGTTTTACAATTATTTGTATCTTACATAAATTAACAACTTAAACCGTTATATATTCATGAAATATGCAGAACAAAATTTTTATCGCATTTTCGTCAAACCATTTGAGAAGAAATAAGTGGGTCTAACGGTCTAAGTATGGTTTAGTTGGTAATACTACAGATAGTGTTGGTTGCTTATGTAATTTGTTTTTGCATAGAATATTCCTTATGATCAGTGAACAGCAAAGTAAAAGTTAACTTTCATCTACATTACAAAGCCTACTCTTTAATTTCATGCAGATCTCTGCAGATACCTTTCTATCGGTTTAATGAATGACATGGAGCCCCATACAGTTCCACAGATTAGAATAGCAACCCATACTCTTAGTATAATAATTAATGAGCCCTCTCTTACCAAAGTTGTCCTTTGAATTTGAATAAAGTGAAAGTTTTACTAAATGTCAAAGGAAAGTAGCTAAAATGGAAAACGCAGAGACTACTTGTAAAACTGCATGGAACATTCCGTATGCAAAACAGTAAGTGAAGGTTAAATGACAAATCTGCTTCAGAATTATAAGTTCTCAATTTGGTTAATAGTTTTGCTTTTACTTACCTTTCCGAAACTGCCTTTGCCCAAAACCATAAGGAAATTGAAATCAGATGCCCGGATGACGTCTTTCTTTCCCATATTATGCGGCACTTCTTTGTCTTCAACAACGGGAGCTCTCCGTTCACTGGTGATGGATGTTTTCTATTAATCACATGTTTGGTTACAATTAGAACAATTTCGATAATTATTTCTCTCACACAATTGGTCACCAGAACGAAAGAACGGTGCGATTCTAAACAGCTGGAGCACATATGGTGCCCTAATCTTACACCGTAAGTAAAAGTAGTCTATGACTGTTCTAAATTCTATAACGCATAGTAAAAACACAATACAAGTACAACAAGAATGAATTAAACTGAGGTCTAAATTGGAAGTAAAATGCTCTTCTCATCAGTAAAAGCAATAATATTATGAAATGACAAAACGAGAAAGAGAAAGACAGAGAAAGAGTGAAAAAGAGAGAAAATGCGATGGAAATGCAAAGACACATTGAAATGAAGGATGAAGATAAAAGTTTCCGGTGAGCATTAGAAAATAAATTCCTAGAGACTATTGTTCTATGTTCTGATGTACAGATATAAAGTAACTTCTACACAGCAAGCAATGACGCAAAGAAGTAAATAATAATTAGACTTGTTAGTCACGTAGTAAGTCACTTGAATATATTTTATCTACATCCACCATGAACAAATGTAAGTCTCCTTTAGAGTTCGAAGCAACCATCCTGCTGTTGTAGTTGAAGGAGAAATGTAAGGCTGGATCGGTGGACACTTGAGACAGTTCGGAGAGTAGTGAAATATCAATGAGCATGAAATGACTGTAATGTGAATGTTGTATGGCATAAGCGAAGGACGGCACATTTTGTTCGATCCTTGTCAGGTTTAGTTAAACTCAAGGTGAGGATGAGTTCAGTCAAAACGGACTTTTATGTCTCTTACAATCATCTTGTACTACACGTACACAGCAAGCATTAAAAAAGGCTTAGTCTGCAATAAAATTCTTTACTGTGTACAAATTCAATTGCTGTAGTACGCATAAATAAATATTTTGCAATGAAAGAAATGGAAGTGCGACGCATCCCACAATTTGACGATCTTCTCCTATCCAATAAAACAGACTTGGTGATGACATGGAACACGACATTAAATGAAATGAAAGCCAGTTTATGTGGCTATCCAAAAGTGAATATAATGCTAAAAAATATTATTAGTAAGTAAGTACATAGCTCTAGCTACATACCTAGTAGCTAGTAAAAGTTTATGGAACAACCAAATGACTAAAAAATACGAAAATTGAATTTCAGTAGAAGTACAATGGTACAATATACCTAGTACAATAGTACTAAGCTCTAAAATCCCAAACCTGTAATACAGAAAAGTAAATAAATAGAATAGAGAGGAATAAAAAAGTGTTTTCTCTTCGAAAAACATTTCATTTGTTGTATGTATTGTGATTAGTGCACAATCCATTCAATCATACTGATGACATTTTTGGGATGCAATGGGCATCTAATTTACAAAAGACAAAAATGTACTGTGTATTACATGCCTGTTTCAATACGATCTCATAATAACAGAGTAGCTCATGAATAAACTAACAATAATAGTAATGTGTTGTGTACATTACATACGTAGCAAATAGAGGACTATTGCTGTCGGAATTATTTTTGTGTTAGTGTGGATTTCATTCAACAAACATTACACCAATCACAAATAAAAGTGTTGTGTGCCATTTGCTTTCATGTGAGTTAAATAAAGCTGTATTTATCATATCATAAACACAATTGTTATATTTAGGTACTAACGAACAACAAAACAAGCAAGTGAAAACACACTCATATTGACAGGCAGCAAACAGTAAATGTAACTTCGTTATGCAAAAAGTAAGCTCAAGCTGCTGATTCAAACGGAAGGCAGTTATATCAAATTAAGTCGCAGCAGATACTGCAATTTGTTTCCAGCAACAATTCCAATTCACAAAGCTTTAATCTGAGTGAGTTTAATATACCTATATTATGTATAGCCATTACCATGTAGTTAGGTACCTAAGGGTACCTATGTATCTCATTTCAGTATGATAAATATTACTCCTCGTTGTGTCTCTAAGGGTTTAGACTAATCTTTTATATTTAGACTTATGATTGCATAACATACTAATATTTACACAAACAATAGAACTGTTTATCATTTTCTCGGAAACTTAGTTATTTTCATACATCTACCAAGAAAGACACAAGTCACAGCAGCAGTTCGTTAAGGAACCACCATAACTATTGCAGCCCATGGCCATGTTGGGAAAACGACAAGAAGTATTTCCATGCATTTCCCTGTATGTATATCAACATGAGGCACTTCGTTAGTTTGGAAGATGTTGGAGGAGGATGAGGACGACGAGGGTGGTAAACAGAAAACATTTCTTCGTTCTTCTGAGTCTTCGTGCATGAACTCTTTCCACTTGTAGTTTCTCAATTCCCCATTCTATTTAACCGTCGCTGTTTGAGTATTTATTCTCTGACTTCACTCAATTCCCTACTGTTTTCTCCTAATACTGACTCACTCTCCCTATATCACACATACTCAGCTATAGGGCTACGCACAACATCCTTTTCTCCCATACATATCGCCGTAACGTGCTGTGTTGTGTATATTGACTCTACTATTTACAAGATAGTGACAACTTGGAGAGATAATAACAGTGCGGGAGTATATCATATTCTATGTCACAGTGAGCAAGTATCCAATTTAGTGAGCTAGAGGTACAAGTGGTGGAAGGAAGTACATGAACGTTATCTTCGTTTGAGTGCTAGTCCACCTGTCATGCCTATTCACAATGCTAAACAAACTCTCTCAGTTACTCTCATCATCCTTGTGTTTGCATTTCCTCTCTTCTGTTTACCCAGCTAAATATACACACAACAAATACGTACGATAGTCCATTCAATAAATAATTACTACGTGTATTCCCATTCACTCAAGTGAAAGTTGTCTCATCCAAACTACGTAAATACTGTAACCTATATAAAATTCTTATGTGTGTGCACCTAACTATAAGATTCATAACCGTAGCTGCTCATAAGTAAATATTTACACTAGAGGTTTAAACGACAAACCTTAAACTTTCTGAATGATTTTGCTATTGTTATGTGTACAGAAAACTGCAAGAGAAATGACATGAGCCACTTATTGTATAGGTAGCTAAGTTTTGATTCAAGTACAGAAGGGAAATGGGGCATTTTGCATGTTTTGTGTAGAAAGAATTGAAGGAAATGTGTACCTATATAGTATCAACATGGAAATAGACTTTCAACTTGTATGAATGATGAATAGCAATCTAAGTTCATGTAAAATGCATTACGTATATCACGACATGGAAATTACTATATTTAACTAATCAAGTTTCAATTCCACGTTACAGTGATGCGAATAAATGTGAGATTGTATGTATCCTACTACGTCAATGGAACTGGGGAGTAATATTTTCGTTACAGATGAGAAGGATACGAGACACATAAAGACAGAGACATTAAAAGTGCATTGGCAACTTGACACAGCGATATGTAAAGTTGCATGACATGACTTTTGACTTGACGCGTACTAGAAGCAGTTGGCAGAATAATGTGAAATACTTGAAACAAAATGTGTTTGGTTGAAACGTTTTGAGGCTTAAGCTTCGTTATGCAAATGTTGAAAGTGCATGAGAAAGTCAATTGGAAATATAAAATGAAAACAAACTCCACGTTACATGTAACATTCCACTCAAACTGCTTTTGGCACGAAAGAAAAGGCTTTCTGTGTTCCTACATTTCCTTTACTCGTTTCCACAGTTGATTTTAATGCGATTTCTTTTCAAAGTTTTAGTAGCAGTCTTACAAGTAGGAGCACCTACTCTAATAGACGAAACGAGAAACGAAAAAAATTCGCAGCCAAGGAATGAATTTAAGCTGATTACGTTTTTAGTATAGCTGTGTATATACAGAAAGTATGATGTAGGGTATAGTATTAGAGAATAAGTCTGTGTGAGAGTTGATATTCGTATGATATGCATACGTAGTGAAATATCCGTTTTCTGCTTTCGTATAAGTAAATCAACTTTCCTTTTAGTACTAATCGGAAAACTCTACTCTGCCATAAGCTTTGTGATAAGTTGGAAAAAGCCGGAAAAGCGATCAAGCATAAGATAAGGCTGGCAAGCAGGAAAAGGATATAAAGTAGAATTGTACTATGCAAGTGAGAACGGTAAAGCGATTAGAATAATGGCAAAATGGCACTGAGAGAGAAAGAAAGAGAGAAAAAGGAATGTGCTAAGAAAGCAAAGCGGTAAGAAGTGCCGCAGTTTCTTCTTTTAAATACAGTACGTAGTTTACATACATCTATAGACATTAATGTTCACTTGAAAAGCTTTCCAACAAGAAAAAAAGAAAAAAGTCAAGAGTAATTCTTTGAGTCAAAATCTAAAATGCCAAACAATCCTGCATATTATTCTGTAGCACAAAAATGTATGCAGGTAAAAGGTAAAAAGGTTTTGACAAAAAGTAGACGTACATACGCAGGGAAAGCTATAGCGTACCTTGTTGGTATGTGAACTCCTATTGTGAATTGTCGTTCCCTTTTGTTGGAGAAGTTACAGTAGAAGAAGAAGATGCAGAAGAAGGACAAAAGACACGAGAGACACGCACGACAGTGGCATTGCAGAATACGATTACAAATGCAGTCAATATAGATTTACCGTCATCCCAATCACAGAAGACGAATACGGTGGTCACCCGTTTATTTTTTAAGTTTTTGACAGAGAAATTCAAATGTGTAGTATTCATAGTAAAACAAAAATTGTAAAAAAGGATCACACGACAGTCAGTGCCAGGGGTGATTCAATCAAGAAAAAAACGAAACCAGTGTGTAGTTTAGAGTACATTTAGTCAAGTATACAGTACAAGTATTTTTGTGTTTGAGTAAATCACACAGAAAACATGTCGAAAATCGTGTACGATGAAGTAAATTGAAAATTTTAAATTTCCAGGCATGACAGTACATTACATTAACATTACATGACATTACAAACAATTCAGAGTCCAAGAGGGGTATGTGGTACATATGGTACGTACAGATTCCAACATCATTATGTAAAGAGACCAATACAGAGACAAAATACGGCAGAAATTGGTGAAATGATTTACAATTACAATGAGAAAAGTAATGGTTAGTATAATTAGTAATAGTAATTAATTAATTAACAATACAAGTTCAACAGTGTAAGTATTAAAGTGAGTAGCAGCGACAGGAGTGAGGACGAACGAGAACGGCAACATGAACATGAAAAATCATACGAGAAGAGCCAAGTTAAATTAATTCATTTCAAAATCCCATTCACTAAATATCCCTTCACGAACAATGCATTAACAATTTATTTCTCAATATCACTAACCCGTATACCTACAGTCAACCTTCACAATGTTATTCCATGTCACTCTTTTATACATTAGTACGGCAAAAATAAAAATAGAATATAATCCTATTCCCCTGTAATACAACGTAAATGGAATTTTTTCCAGATTTCATTCTACAACTGAAAGTAACATTGAACATAAAAGAACACCTTGCCAAAAGTCACTTACATTAGTAATACGTCTTCCTGAGACGAATACAAATGATGCGAGTCCAATTTATGCAAGTGTAAATGATAAACAGGTTCTTGTCCATGAGTAACAACGAAAAGAAGAAGAAACATGAAATAATAATGTAGCTACATTACTCTATGTAGTATATGTGTGTACGGAACAATGGAACCAACAAAAACCCAGGTTGTCTCTCGGTGTGTAGAGTAATGTATGAAAAAATTCCATTAGGCAAATATGAGCGGGTACTCCACTACACTACACATACATCCATTCATAACTTAATGTTCATGTAGAGACTGCTGCTGGAGAGACATTGGCAACGACACATAAAAATACAGCAGCAGTTGTGCTATTGCTATGTCTGTAGCTTGTACCTATGCAGAATCATACAGTATCACTCGCTACCTCGGTATGTATCACTATGTAATTGAAGAGAGACAGAAAAAAGTTTCTGCTGCACAAGAAAAAGAGAATCTGTGTGTAATAATAAAAAATGAAAGATGAAAGTCATAAAAAATGCTGTAGTGATAAATGTGTCATACATCTAAAGATATACACACAACCGTAAAATGGAATACGGAATTGAATGGGCAACTTTTCATTTTCTGAGTGGCCAGAGTAGTTCTGCTGCTTATAACATAAATAGTGTTCTTGGTTCCGAAATATGCATAGGATGTGTGACAATGTGTGAAATGGCTTTGTAGAGCTGGCCTGCTGGAGTGTAGTACTAAAGTTAGAGTGATAGTGCAAGTACAACATGTAAAAATAAAAAAAGGCTATTTCTATAACAAAAGAGTGTTTCAAGATTACTGTATACAGAAGGAAAATTAAATTAAAGACAAACAAACAAATAAAAGACAGAAAGTTGAGCAGATGGAAAAAGCCCGTATAGTTTGTTGAGGAGAAAGTTATTTGCAGTCGGAGTAAAATGACAGAGAGTGACATAAAATTGTCAAGTAATATGGGACGTGTTTTTGAATACTATACATAGTAGGTACTAGGTAGTAAATATAGTAATGGTGGTTGCATTAGCCACACATGGCTCGACACAAGTATAGTCTTGTCATAGTTCCTAGCCTAGAGTTGTAGGTAGAACATGCTATAACCTACACGGCATGCACACACTGTATCGCTTAAAAGAGCGAAAGGAACATTTTGTGTCCATGAAACTCCTTGGTGTAGCACATGACAATTACCAATAAGAATGATGAGAAATATGACAGATGCCAAG
>JAQFYB010002470.1:0-24307 GCA_034694085.1 Pogonognathellus longicornis
CAAACAATTTGTTACTTTTGATTCCCTCCTTCTAGTTCACGCAGTTGTTGTTGGGGCCACAAGATGTCCAAAACCAATGAAGCAACTCTTAGTCACTTCAGAGACTTTAAAACAATGATTTTTATTATTTAAATTAATACCAATTACTCTCCCGGATTGTCCTTGTCCACGTTTATGTTTAGTACTTCTCTGATTTCGTGCATAGTTTTCTGAAGGGGAATTATCGTTTAGAGGATGAATGAAATTGTATGCCTGTAAAAGTAGCAAATTACAAATGAAATAGAAACCAACACCATGACCCATTTTATTGTTAGCAATCAATCATAGTGATTTTGTACCGTGGCCATCCACAAAAATTGAAATACGGCACAGTGAAATAATAATTGCTTGGATAACATCGCAGAGATTTGATCGGTTGCGTATATTAGACCTAATGTTCCTAATTTCTTGAATAATTAGCACTTGTATTATTTGTAAATAATGCTCAATTAAACCTTAATTGTTAAGTATTGGTAATACGAATTATGACAAATTGAATAAATAAACTTTCCTGCATAATGAAGATGAAATAAAAGTAGGAAGAAACAATATGTATCTTGGCAAAACAAACCTAATAGGACGGTAGTATATTTAGTGCAGTTTAAGTTTAAAATAGGTATACATATGGTGTACTGATGTGTTTGAACTATAAATATTTTTACGAGGTCAATGAATTGTTTGTCAGCTATGAAACTATTAATTTAATTTACAGCTTACAGTTTATTTAAGTACCATTGCAATACAATCATTTAGAATAAAACTAGGAACAATGTTTGAATAATAATAAGTAATGGTATAATTATTGGTGCTTAATCTACTTAATAATGTTTGTTTATTTTATACATTAGAGACAGGAGTATTAATCAGGAGAAATCAAAGTTTAAATTAAAAGTATGTCTTTGGGGTACGGTCTACAGACTGTTTTCATAGTTTAATCGCCGGGTCTAACGGACCCATGTTGTAAAAAGCTGTTTTGAAACTCGAAATAATAAAATTGTCCATCTTCAACAAATGAATTCTACTTTCATGGAAATAGCATCGACCATGGAGTTTCTTAATGATGACAGAAATATAAATATATTTCTGTAGAATTCACTAAAAGACAGGAGTTCCGACTACCGACCCAGTTTCTACATCGTCTGTAAACTTCTTTTTGAGGTTACTGCTGCGTTAATTAAATTCAATATTAAATTAATTGGTTTTAAATCGATTAAAATTATGCGATTTTTGTATTTTGACGATTACTAAACTACTATTGTCCATTATTATTTACAAAGCGTATTAAAAAGAACCGATTTCGATTACATTTGATTCTCGTACAGGAGTGCTAATTGAGCCACTATCTTTTTCTGGTCCAAATAAACGGAATTTTTTCTTTTTCGCTGACAGTAGTTCATTTTGTGACTTCAGGTGTTCGATCAGTTTCATTTGTTGATTAAGAGTTGCTTCTAGTCTCAAATTAGACTCCGAGTGAGCAGTAACCAATAAGCTCTTTTCTTTGGAAATATTTTCGTATCTACAAAATAATTTAAAGAGTAACATTGAAAATTCATTGCAACTTATACAAACCTTGTATAAGTTCTCTTATTTACCGAGATTTACAATGTTCTGCTTTACGAATAGCTTCTTCTAATGATATTTTCAAACTAATATTCGAATCTTTCAATGTGATGAGCTGAAAAATAATGTAGTATCAACAAATATTTAATTCGCCAATAATAAATATTATACGACCAAGTTTTATTTTTTAACAAATTACCTCAGTTATTATTTTTGGAATTTCAAATCTTAATGATGAATTTTCAGCCGTTAAATTTTCAATGGTTTGAGACATTCGTGTTTTAGTTGATTCGCTGTGC
The DNA here is from genome assembly GCA_034694085.1 of Pogonognathellus longicornis. Taxonomy (NCBI): domain Eukaryota; kingdom Metazoa; phylum Arthropoda; class Collembola; order Entomobryomorpha; family Tomoceridae; genus Pogonognathellus; species Pogonognathellus longicornis. The sequence goes on from JAQFYB010002470.1 coordinate 1,899, forward strand.
TGAAAATCTACAGTAAGTTTTGAAACTTGGCGAAGCAAATCTTCATTCGAACTTTGCAAATCACTGATTGTGGTGAGTACTAAATTCATTTCTTTGGCTTTTTCGGCTTCTTCGGATTGTAAACATAACTCAACATTCATTAACTTCTTCTCAGAGTAAATTTTAAGACTTTTGGCCTCATTAAATTCAGTTCGTACTTTCTTTATGTCATTTCTAAGAGCCGCATTTTCGGTTTCGAGAGTAGAACTACAATTTTTGAATTAAAATATTTAGACGATACATATGTATATAAACTTGCTAATTAATTTGAGGTTTTTTAAAGTGGTACATACATCATCTGAACACTTTTATCAAGTTCATGTGCCTTCTTCTCTAACAGATTTTCGAATTTCTCCAATTGGTTTTCAAGAAGAACACACGCCTCACGCAGCATTGATAGGCTCTGTTTAGTGAAATCAAATACATAGAATAATTCATGATACCCAATTAAATTAATTTCAAAAAATATATATTACGGATGTATACTTTGCAATTTCATTTCAACCTTATTTAGATTGTTGATTTTCCTGTCTTTGTTTTCCAACAATGAATCTTTTTCGGATGTCATGATTGTCATTTCTTCAATGTTTTGTTTGAGGTATTGCAATTCTTCTTTCTGCAATTCAACGTTTTTCGTTGCTTTGAAAAATGCAAATAAAAGATTTCAATGAGGATTACTGAATTATTTTAACCAACTGAATAAATAAATACCAATTCAACTACTTTTGCATATTATAAAATCAATGTTTAGTATACCCGATTTAGCGAAGGAGAGTTCCTTCTTTAAGCTTTGAATCTCTATATTCTTATCTTCCAAAACTTTTTGTGACAAGTTTATTTCCATTGTGGTCGACTTTTGGGATTCTTGAAGTTGCTGAACTTGATTTTGCAAGTCAAGAATTTGTTTTTCATTTTCTACTTTAGCAGTTTCCAATTCGTTGATTTTTGACATTGATTCAGAGTGGTCTGTACTTAGGTTAGCAATTTTGCCTGTCAATTCTTTGTTTTCTCTTGTGAGGAATCGGACATCAATTTTGGCACTAACGAAATCTCTATTTATATTTTCCATTTCCTCCTCCATCTTTGAAACTTTGTGCTTTTCGCTGCTTAAATCATCCCTATAAGTTTCCAATGCTGATTGACTTATTTTCAGTTGACTTTCCAGAACTTCAATCGCCCCTTTCTCAACTCCTATAGATTCGGCTGTGTGGAATACTTTTTGCGAATTTTCAAATAATTCATCATTCTTTAAACAGCAAATAAATTATTAATTTTTGTTCGTTGAATAGAAACGCGTAATAGTAAAATATACTTTTACCTTCTTTTTCATTTCATGAAGACACTTTTCCATTCTTTCAATCACTTTTCCTAATTCCGAAATTTTATCCTCTTTTTTCTCACTTTCCGTTCGCTCAGTTTGTAGCAAGACAGTTATTTCGTCATTTTGAAAACGAATTGTCTCAATTTCTTCTTTGAGTTTGTCAATTTTTCCATACAGTGATTTATCTCTACTATTTTTCTGGTCCTCAAAACTTTGGCATTTAAGATTAGCGTCTTCCAGGCTCTTCTCTAATTCCCAAATCCTTAGATCATAAACTGCTCTGGCGTTTTTGATAGTGTCAATCAAATCTTCTCGTGATTTTCTGGATTCCTCTAGACGACCACTTATTTCATTAATTTTGAACTCCTTAGTTTGTAATTCATCTTTTAAGTCTGCCAAATCTGCTTGAAATTCTTCTTCTTTCTCTCTCATTTCCTTCCTATGTTTAGATTTCAAATCCAACAGTAGTACTTCATAGTCCAAGGCGGTTCTCGCATGACGGTTTTCAATGGCGCTCATACCATCAGCAACAGACTGTAGGGTTTTGAAAATGAATCAGAAAGTAATTTTTTATTTCCATCATTACTTCATACTTCCTTTTATTAATAAAAATAAAAATGGTTGTAGTAACAAAGATTTGCTATTTGCAAGAGAGACGTCAAAACACCAACAAAACATTTTTTTCTGACATCTGAAATGAGAATGGAAATTTTGGCTGCTATGTCAGAAAAATATGTATTTTATCATACCATATGCTGGGACTGTGGAACATCTTGATCTTCCAAACTGAACGCTGCTATCTCTTTCAAACTAGCCATCGCTTAGAGTCTCTTAACTTCAAACTTCGAAAACTTAATGTATTTGTTGTTTGGATTGGAGTGAATGCAAATTTTTTAAACCGTTACATTCAACATTACAACTGCTGCTCTCTAAAAACAAAATTTTTGAAGCAACCACAATATAAACACAAAAATTTTGCAAATTTCAAAATCAAATCGTATCATCGCACCTTTGACCTTCACTGTACTGTCAAATGTCATCTGTCAACTTAACTGTTTACACATTTGAAATTACTTTTATTTATGCAACTTTTAAACAAAAAATGACAAGTCGGTTATAACGACAAAAATTTCAAACATTAATTTCCCTAATAGTACACTTTCAATTTTGAAGATGACAATACCGGACACCGAATGACACACGGGTAGAAACCGAGGTCACTATCTTGTTCATTGTTGAGGGATTTGAACTTTTATTAACAACAATTAAAAAAATATTTACAATTCAGTGAGATTGAGACGGGATTCAAAATTGTGCGGGTTGCGGTGAAAGTTGATTTGAATACTGTCAGTGAATATTTGCTGTCAGAGACGTGCTCCATCTGTACCATGGTTCGGTTGATTTGTGTCAAAAAGCCCAAACAAAGACTGTGACAAACAAGGCAAACAAAGAAAGAGAAAGTGCAACTCCAATAACGGACGAAACGGTGAAAAGTGATTTCTTTGTCAATCCTTCTGTAGTTTTAAACGGTTCAAACTTCAACTTGCTAACTCAGGGCTCAGAGTTTGTTTGAACAAATTAACAATTGTTAAAAATTGTCATTTAATTGTTTGCTCTTGTATAAAAATACAAATTGCACAAATTTTTCAGTTTACTGGGCTAGACTTGCCTAAAAGACAAAAAGGATGGATGATGGGCAAGAAAATCTCATGAAAGTTGTTGGAATTCTGAAAGCAGTAAGTCATAACCACATAGACGCAATTTGTTGCGTGATTGATGATATTTGTGTTTAAATGAATTTTTACTTTTTACTTACACTTAAAATATTTTCTAATGTTGTTAAGTGATGTATTGTTTAATCATAATTTGATTGTATGTATTTATGCAAAATGCAAAGGGTTGGATGAGTTAGGAAAGGAGGGGTGTATGATATTCATGGATCAGGCATGAGGCATGTACTATATGAAGTGATTTTTTGTTTAGTAAAGATATTTACAAATATTACGATTTGTTTTACAGATTAATGAACAAGAACAACGTTGCTTTAATGTCAAAGAAATGTTACACCGTGGTAAAGAGAATTTAGTGATGATGGTGTGTGACCAAATGTGTCAACTTAAACAGATGTCTGAGCAGAAGAAACAATGTATCCAGTTGCTGGAAGAGGTTATAGGTAGGTCCAACCCATCAAGGTTCACACTACACTGACTACACTGCACATAATATAGTGGGGATTTACGGATTTAGTAAATCTTTCAGCTTAATGTATCAAAAATATATTAAGTATTTTATTGTTACAATTTTCAGTTGTATATTAAGTATTAACTGGGTCCTTAGTCCACTAAATAGTAGCACTTATTTATTTATCATATTTATAATTGTAACTAAAGTTAAGTTGCCTGTTTGTTAAGCTGTAAGTTATTAAGCGTTAAGCGAAGTCACATCATATAAATATAATATTTGTTGAATTATTAATTAACCAAATGATTCTGCTCTCTGTTCCATATAGAATGGTGGGGCAAAATGGCACAGGACCGTGAAAAGCTTTTGCTTACCATTGCTGAGATGGAATTGGTAATTTAATAAATAACAACAATCAATATGACTTTTCAATTTTTGGCTTGGTTAAAAGATTTTCTTTCTAAAACTGACAGTGTAATGATTTTTAAATATTATGTACGTTTGCCTTTTAGGAGAAGATGGAGCCGAAAGATTTGTCAGCTAAAGAGATTTATGGAATTAAACCCAATTAGAATGGGACCCTTACTACTTAATTAAAGTTTAAGTTTGATCTTTTAAATCGTTTTTAAGTAATGTTTGTAAGTATCTTTAACATTTTGTTTTATATAACTTCTTCATATCCCAAAAAATTACGATGTATATTGAATTCAACTAATTAACAATCGTAACGAAGTTACAGTCTTTACAATATTATATTCACTTCATTAAAAGTAATCTGTTAAATAAACTAAAGTCTGGATATTTGTATTATTAATTACATAATATGGAGCACAAAAATGTTTGTATTATTGGAAGTATTGTAGAATACTTTCAAGATAATTACGTAATTTATTAATGATTAATAACAGATTGACACATAATTGGTGTAGTGCAGATTTATTTGTTATTTATTCCAGAATACTAGTTGTATGTTGTATAAAATAAGTATGTAAAAATTTACACATACCTAACCTACCTCTAATTGTAATTATGCATCAAATTATTATCGTTTTATATGTGCAATATTTTAATACAATATGATTAATGTATACTTATGGGTTATACTATTCAGATAACATTGCAATAGAATCAATACTATTTAATCCGGTAGAAAATTACGGACAAATTGGAGGAATGTTTCAAGAAATCAAAATAAGGATGAAGAGATGAACGTGTTAGGGTAAGTGGTGACGTTGGTCGAGTGAATGTATCTGTAAGTAATTAGTAGTAATTACAGACCTACAGAAAAGAGCAAAGAGTGCAAAAAAATTTCAACCTAATGCTAGTTTGGTAAATTCATCTGAAGTGTCTGCATGTTCTTTACTCAAATTGATTTTTGTATTATTGTATCTGTTTGTTTATACGATAAAACTTTGGTCTACGTGCCAAATCCCTCGTTTCCCTATAGAAGGTTCATGCATAGCCAAATTATTAGCTAACTATTAAAGATGTATCCGCATGATGTATATGTACATATGTAAAATCAATACTATGTAGCATAATCCTATTGTTGATCAACGACCTAATTGCTTGACTTCTGTGATAAAATTTTTACATAAATACCTGTAGTCAATCCAGGTCAACAATCAGTCTTACTTTATTTTACTAGTATTTGACTGCTGAAGCGTAGGCACAAGTACAAACTGAGGAAGGCGAATTAACAAGAATTTTCGACTGTTAGTGAACAAATTATTAGCTGGCAAAAATGGCTAACTTCAAAACTATTATCACATCCATCTTTCTTTTCTCAGCAATGGTATTTGCTATGGAACCTCTGACTCAGACAGTTATCCATGAAGACGGTACACTGGTTGTTTCGACTTTCCAGGTAGGAATTACATATAATTCCGAAAATTGTCTATTACATACCTCTATTGCAATTCAAATAAAATGTTTATACATTATTTAGTAAAGCAGGTACACGTACATAAAATGTAATTTGATTTGAAACATATCCACAGTTGCCTTGGGCTAATGCACAGGATTACTGTAAAGCTATGAATCGTACACTGTTGAGTGTTAACTCGCCTGAAAAGGATAGACTTCTAGTTAACTTATTTGTGAATGGAGCATCAGGGAATGGTAATAATATAATTAGCAATAGTAAATCTACAATTAAATATACGATTTATGAATATTATGTTTATGTTAGTTTCATATAAGCACAGCCTATATTTAACATATCTTGCACAAAAATTAAAATATCTCTTTTTATGGGACAGTTACGATGATGGGAAACAGTTGGATTTCAGCACAAGAGAAGTCAGAAGGTGTTTGGAACTGGGACTCAAACGAAGAACCAATGTATTATACCCGATGGTTTGTTGGTCAACCTGATGACTTGACCGATTTAAACTGTGTGTATCAAGCTAAGTCAGCTTTGCTTTATTGGAGAGACGCAAACTGTTCAGCTCCCATGTACTTCATATGCGAATAATTAGAATTTCTAAAACTTAAAGTAGCATATAATAAGATTTGGGAATAAGCATAATATTTATATGCATTTTAAGCTGTTCAGATGTTATAATAAGAAAATCTGTATGTGATATTAAGTTAACTTGAAATTTGAAGGCCATAATATGCTTGCTAAACACAAGTGTGTTAAGATTGTTGAACTTATAAATAATATTAGTTTGTTTGTATGTATGTGTACTTTTGCTAATTGTAAGTAAGGGTAAGGAAGCAAATAGATATGATATTGTGTAAAAAGAGAATAAATAAAAAATCATTACTAAATACACTTAGTCAAAAGTATTTGATTGCACTACTTTTGTTTCATTAAAAAGTTTTTCTTCCAGCATGTGAATTTTTTATTTCTATCTATTGTAAAAATCATTTCTCATATTCATTAGTAATACACTTCATTAGGTAGTGGAATCATGTAGAATGGCTGAAATTGCAAAGAATTATTATTGATGTAATGTTGTACGTAGAACCACACTAATCCTTATATAGTTAAGGTATATATAAACTCTAAACTCCAAAGTATCCATCATTTAAATGTTTATCATGTAGAACTCACATTATCATTTTAACTAAAGTTTATTGTATGCATATAAGTCTTATTGGATACATTTAATTGTATTCCTTCTCTGTATTTTAATTAAAATAAAGGTGACTCTGACGAATACTTTGTATTACCGTGAAAGTTCATTTATTCTGTATAAAACTGTGATCTGAGTCCGCTAAATGTATTTTCATTGCATTGAAGACGCCATACTGATTGCTACCCATAGGCCACAACACGTTCATTTTAACATAGGTACTAGGTACTAGAAAATATAATCTTCATGAACTGATATTCATTTTTCCTTTATTGTTGTAAATGCAATAATTGACTTATTGTATGAATTACGACTTTGAATTTGTGAATGCACTTGATTTGAGAATGAGCATGCATTATGAATGAATTTGAAGATTAATTGTTATGAAATTAATGGAATCGGTTAAATGATGAGACTCCTTTATTGATCTATTAGTAAATCGAAGCATTAGTGTAACCACAGCTATACTACACAGACTACACACAAAACACGCCACAAATGCTTGTCAGTTTTCAAATGAATTGTACTGACTTGCCAATATATACCTGTAATTGTACCTATTCAATGTGCCCTGGGTATTTCAATATGTTGTGCCTGTGTAATATTCCGTACATACATCGGTGTAATGTGTAATTACTTGAATATGCATGTCGGCACATGTTGTCTCCCTCCTTCTTATCATTTGCAAGTTTATGTTATAGGTAGGTATGTAACAACATCCCTTTCCAATACCAACAAAAATTCTTATCCGAATGCTTAAAACTTTGTCTTAATGTCAAGCTACAGATCTATAATCTTGTATAAGAACCAAAGAAAATTTACAAACAGGTTTAAATGCATTTTAATCACCCATGATTATAGATTTTATTCATTTTAGAGTAACACGCAGCATATATTTTGATGTTTCACAAGCAAGCATTATTAGAGAATGAGGAAAATGACATTTCTGTTTGTAAATTCGTGATACATGGAATATATCAGTGTAAATATTAAGTCATAAACAACAGGAAATAAATAACAGGAACATACTCCCATTCGAAATCCAAAGTTGTAGTAATACAAATACAATAGGGTTGATTTGAGTAACGAAAAAAACAACAAAAATTCGTCTCAATATCAATGTACCAAGAGAAGATTGGTTAACAACAAGAATTATTTTGTAAGTATTTTTTGTAACAGCACATTAAAATAACTATGTAGTATACTTCAATTACATGAAAGTAACTATTTCCACAAACAATCATCAAATCGACACTGTACTATTGTGTATGTTTCATACATACTAAATCCAAATACATTTTTACTATAGTCTTATTACACAGAAAAACAGCAATTCTGCTTATACAATAATCTTGATTGATAGTTAGTAATAAACTAGTCCACAGAAGAGTGCAGATTGGCAACAGTAATTATATGTGATGATCAGCAAACACAGAGAATCCGAATTGACTTATTCCACATACATTAAAGGGTTATCCTTACTCAACTTATTTTAAAATCCACCAAGTCGACTTATATATAGGAATATGCTTGTCTTAGGACGATATCCATTTAAAGTTATGCATAAAATGCAGCATTTTTTAACCTTGAGCCTATCAACAAATTAACTTTCAACTATTTTGTAGGTATAATCAGTATTTAGTAGTAGTGCCTTGCATATTATCCGACATACTATACATCATGGTGAAGTTCATGAAAGCTTTGAATTTGTATCAGTAAACTAAACAGCACCTACACCTACACCTACAAAGTGTTAAGTATTTTAAGGATTTCTTTAGAATTGCGACCCTACATCAATAACACACTTGTATTTGTGTATGTGTATACTAATAATATAATAATCCTGTGAATATGCAACAATAATTTCATTGACTCAAAAAAGGATAATGGTGTTGTTGGTCCATTGAATTATTGAATATTGAATTCATCTAAAGATAAATACTTACACTAAGTAAGTATAATATCATTTTTAGATTTTTTTTAAGAGCAATAAAATATTGAGGTATTCCTCATACTGGCATTTGTACACTTAATCTGTGACGTTATTGATCTAGAGCCGCAATTTTGTGTTTAGCATACTGCCCATGTGTCTAAACCATAATGATATAATAGTAAAATGCATATATGCAATTGGCTCATTTAACTAGAACTATACATGAGAAAAACTTTCCACCTATAGATTTTAGTTAGTTGTGTGTGGTATGAGACCTGAAACTAAAATAGTAGTATGTACTATGTATATATAGAAATGGTGTGTCTGGCTGGTATATGTATACATTATTTAACCTTATTAAATCATACAGGAAGATACACCTAACATTATTAACCTTGGCTATAGGGTTGTAAATGAGATATCCAATAAGTAAATCTTACGATTGATTCCTAACAGTTATCTCTAACAGTAGTATAGTATTTTAGCTTAAAACAATTGATCTAGAAGCCCATTTTGTATTTCTATATGAAAATGATGAGATGTTTACTTTTAGTTTTTAAGTGATATTATTTTATCCTTAGTATTGTAACTGTAATGTATATTTAATATTTACTAGTTCGAGAAACCTTTGTTATGCAATTAATTCAAGATAATGGAATAATTTTTGTGCCTATATGTAGAGTATATGGCGATACAGCTATTATTTGGTTTACATGAAGCCTTTGCGGCAATCCTAACATTAATTAATGGATGCAACTGTTTTTGTAGTATATATTTGATTAACAAATATTATATCCTTATTATACTGACCCAAAAAAAACGCTAACAATTACTAAGAAAGCAGAATAGAATAACTCAGTCAAATAGAAATCGTTAAAGATTCCTGTATGAATAGAGAAACAACTAAAATTCCTACATCAAAAAAGAGCAAGTCTTACATTGAATGGAAAGGTAGTTAGTTTGTTATGTTATGATAGCAATATGTTTAAGCAGATTTAATGTAGCAAGATAAAATATGCGGGCATTACTGAAAAATTAAAGAAATCAAGAAATCAATGAAAAAGTAGTAATCGCTAATTAGTGCAGTATAGTATAGAATTTGTATTTATCGGAAAAGTAACAAGTAAATAGTAAATAAACAAGTCGAAGACAGACAACCAGCAATGTTAAAACTATTATATGCAACAGTTATTTACAGTTATCAATTGGAGCCTTTGAGACAATCTCAATATACACCTAATACCTAAAATAGTATGCTTTTAACAATATTTTTTTTGTGATTTTGATTTTTTTAAACATTTTTAAGAGGTTTTTTGGGCTTCGTAGTTTTGTAATCATCGTTTGACTCGAAAATTTAATCTGACATTTTGTTCAATGTTTTTCCAATGCATTTCATTTGTAAATTCGATAAGCTAAAGCTTGTCTTATATATTTTCTTTCAATGTTTCGTATAACCTTTCTTTCATTTGCCTGTATGCTTTGTATAGCAATAATATAACTCTTTTCATGCGCCTTGATTCTTTGTGCGAGATTTTTGGATATCTGATATTTTTAGTATTGCATGGTAATACTATCATAAATAGATTTCCTGAATGTTTTAAGTTCGATATAGCTTTAGGCTAAAACCTTCTAAAGATGAGATGAAATTTCCCTAGTTTGTTTTTTTGCTTTGTAGCATCTTTCGCTTCGTTCCTACATATTTAACCTCAGAGTTGCAGATTGCAAATATCTTATTCAACAGTAATAATATAACGTTATAAAACGCTTCTGTTTGTTTGCTTACGGTGTGGTTGAAAAACGCTGATTGTGTTCAATTCAAGATCGTTTACTTTAGCAGCCAATGGATTGATGCTTGTAGCCATGAAGATGTTGGGTGTTAAGTTCATCTCAATTCGGATGGCAGGTACAAAGAAACATCATCTTCGACGCTTATGTGATGTGATGACCCGTGGGTCGCATTTTCCCGAAAAACCGATTTGTTTTCATTCTATTCGCATTTTATCTTTCGCAAGGTAGTTTGTTTTTAGATATTGTTCTTTATACAGCGCACGTGCTGTGTTTGTTTTAAGGCCGTCTCGTATAGCGCACGTGCTAGATGTCGCATTCTAGTCCTTCTCGTATAGCGCACGTGCTATTTGCAGCATTCCCTGACAGCGCACGTGCTGTTTGTAGATCTTCCCAACTCGTATAGCGCACGTGCTATTTGCAGCTTTTCAGTTCAACTCTTATGGCGCACGTGCCACTTGCAGTAGTCTCGTATAGCGCACGTGCTATTTGCTGGAATCTTTTTCAACTCGTATAGCGCACGTGCTATTTGCTGGAATCTTTTTCAACTCGTATGGCGCACGTGCCACTTGCAGAAATCTTTTTCATCTTAGATAGCGCACGTGCTATTTGCAGAAATCGCATTCATCTCGTATGGCGCACGTGCCATTTGCAGTAAACTCGTATAGCGCACGTGCTATTTGCAGAAATCTTTTCCATCTCGTATAGCGCACGTGCTATTTGCAGCATTCTCTTATAGCGCACGTGCTATTTGCAGTATTCAGTCATCTCGTATGGCGCACGTGCCATTTGCAGCATTCCAATAGGCAGCGCACGTGCTGTTTGAAGATTCTTGGATAGCGCACGTGCTATTTGCAGTATTCTCGGATAGCGCACGTGCTATTTGCAGTATTCTCGGATAGCGCACGTGCTATTTGCAGATATTCTCGTATGGCGCACGTGCCATTTGCAGATTTTCACGTATGGCGCACGTGCCATTTGCAGATTTTCACGTATGGCGCACGTGCCATTTGCAGATATTCTCGTATGGCGCACGTGCCATTTGCAGATATTCTCGTATGGCGCACGTGCCATTTGCGGTATTCTCGGATAGCGCACGTGCTATTTGCAGGTATTCTTGCATGTGTGGCGCTTTCGTGCATCTGGCCATTTGATTCTGTAAATTAAGAAAAAGTCACTATAAGTCATTGTCCTAATATTCATAGTAAGGAAACCCTAATTTGTCACTACTTGAGACAATCCAATGCATCTGCATAATAATATGCGTCTGCATCATAAAAAAGGTAAACAAAAACAATGCGTGTGTCAAAAATTCATTTCTCAAGAATTTCATGTAAAAATTTTCATAGATCAAACACATTGGTAGTAAACAGGAAATAATTAAAAAAGTGTAGTTATCTCATAACAGTGTTGTCTTAAAATTGTTACATGAATGTTTATGAATGAAAGCAAAATAAATAATAAACTATCAATGGACAGTGGGTAGCAACAAATTACTTTCCTCACGAATCATATATAGAATTTCAGACATAAACGAAAAAGAAAACAAAAGATATATTCACCATTGATGGCACCTATATCCTTTATTTAGCGGGCTTAAGTTTCTAAAGGGCAGTATTTCCAAAAAACCGAAAAAAATTAAAAATCATGAAAGGTTTAATCACAAAATTTTCATTTCCTTTTTTCTTATGAAAAGTTCATGATTTTCAAGTTCGTTATTCACTTGCTTTCAGGATTTCAATGTAAATATCAATGTCAAAAATAATTTGGCACAAAATTGTAAAAGAAAATGTAAACGAAATTCAGTACAAGAAAAACCATGTAAATGCAAAGGGATTTTTATACTTTCTTAAAATGCCCATATTATAGAACTATTCCGATAGTGACTACATGCACACAAAGACACAAACAACAACTACAAGCTGAAATAAATGTGAATTAGTAACTGAATTGTTGTATTTGTATAAAATGATTAGTAGTCGAAAGGAAAGAAAAGGAAATTATTACCCAATACTTCCTTCCTCGGGCTGGATTTTGTACATTAAAAGGTATGTAGGTGTAGGTGTAGGCGAAATTCACGTAGGCTTTGGATCCGGATGGATTGTTCCAGTTGACCTATATCGTTGCATTCGGACTTCTAAGTCTTTGCCTCGTTGCGGTTTTCTATGTTATGTACCTATTGTAATCTTTTGGTGGCTAGGTTGTTGTTTTTATTGCTGGATGTTGGCTGAGTTTTAAAGTTGCGGGTTTGATAATAGCTCTCAGGCTGACTCTGGGTTTGCATTTATAATATTTCCCTATATGTATCTTTTATACCAAATCGACAAGACTTACATAGAGTAAGTTTTATAATGAAAATCTTACGATTACAATTGACGGATGTTGTTGCTTGTAAAGGGTTTGTGTGTTACAGACTTCCTCTTTCTCAGACGGATCTTTATTTTTTCTATTCTTCCTGGCTGTTTACTTCTTTGTGTATTTGCACTTTCCTTTTCTTCTAAAACTAGGTTTGACACTAACTAAATTGGTGAAGAGGTAAGGAATATGGCCAAGGCTAGGGTCTTACACTTGCGTCCATTTTTATAACTGAATGTCTTAAAGACAAGTCTGTGTCTCGAATTCCCCTGATTGACTATTTCTGAATCAATTTTTACTTTCTTTCTTAAACTTGTTACTTTCAACTTGAAATATTTATACTGCTTAGAATTCTAAAATGTATTTTTATTTTGGTGGGTGAAATATGTTTTATCAAAAAACTCACTGCGTATAAAAAATAGTCTTAAAACCGCACAAATGGCGTACCCCGAAGGGTAGCCGTCTATACGTGTTAAGGAACCTCTCGTGTAAGTTTTACATTAAATACTGACTGAGTCCACAAAGGGAATACTGAGGCTTTGAGACCCCAGTGTTGCACAAGTAGCGGAGACATCGTCTCCAAGTTGAATACCTCATCCTGCTCCGCGGACTCGTATTTATACCAGTTTCATTTGCCCTTCCAGCAACCTACAAAGCGAAAGAACTAGAAACAGCCAGAAAGGCTCAGAATGGAATTTTCAGTAATGGGCTGTGTGTTGTGTATATACAAAGGCAGTAGTCGCAGTAGAATTCAAGTGGTCATAAAGTAATATGGGAGGATATACTTGGATACTGCGATGCAGCTTGCAATAACAACAACAACACCATTTTTCCTGTTTGTTTCCCTCAATACATTCTTATCATTTATTTCCCAACCTTTTGGCTCTAAAACCTCCGTATCTTTACATTCACAACATTAACAAATGTGTTCATGTATAATTGTGTGCTGGGATCTTTTGCCTATTCTCCATTGGCTCAGCTATGTGTATTATTATGCCACTTGAGTGCATTCGAACTGTGTATCTTCCCGTGACTTTGTTAAGACCTCTCCAACTCACCAATATGTTGTATCTATACGGGCTTTTTGCGCAGCAGAAATTTCCCCTTCCACCTAACCAAAGTCAGGACGTTCTTTTGCGTCGTAGTTCTTCACTCGGTCAAAGTCAAGGGTAAATCGCCCAAACCAGTAGTTGTTTTGCTAGATTCACTTTCTCCGCAGTTGCACAGTTCCCATACCTTTTTATACACAATATACCGAATCCCTGCTTTTGCGTTTCAAACCTTAACACTCTCATCTCAAGCAGTGCCACAATGTCTGTGTATGCATTTAATACACGCATACTTGCATTCACTTGTTATTGTTAGAAAGGAATTTAGGGAGCAAAACAACATCGCCTGATCACGGAGTATGTTACGTGCTACACAAGTACTTCAAATATTGGTGTATCGTATCATGCATAGGTACATTAAATATTTAATTTAGGTCTAATATTGAGGTATAGTCTATTTATATGGTAGGCAATGCTAAATGGATGGGATAAGCTAGGGGCAAGTTGAGCTACTGTTTACTATTACATTTTGTTGAGGCATGTGTTTGTAGTGTGTAGTTTATTCCAAATGAATACAATTAAATGCGTATAGTGATTACATTGAGTACATTACATTCATTGGTAACTTATAAACGTAAACACTTTCCTATATACACTCAATGTTATATACTAATAATATATTGACTTGGTTTACATATGAATGTTTACAAAGTGTAAATGTCCTACTGTATCCTTTCTATATACCTAGTTACATAAAAGATCTAGGAACATAACACAATTTTTATATTCTACATACCTAAATCGTCAACCGAAAGGATGAATAGAAACTCGTCTGTAAATATGACCATATATGGCAATATTACGAATTGTATGGACTAAAGCATAAGAGCTAGACGAAATAAATGGAATTTTTGTGTTGTATAGGTTTAATTGCTTAGGTATACAGTATACACACACAGATCTCCACTAAACTCTTTAGCTTTTACTTATTACACTCTTCCACTATTGACTTTCATACGTAATACACATTTTTGTTGCTACCTAATTAAGAATCCCATTAGTTAATGGGATTTTTTCATTACGTAGGTATAGGAGTTTATAATTTTATTAATGTATCTAACACTCGGTTTTCATTTTCACAAGCGTGGACAATTTTTGTTTTGATATTAATTACCTGTAATGTGCTACCAATTGTGAAATCACCATGTATTAGATAGTACTTAACTGGTATTATACTAATTCACAGCTATTAATAGCTTTGATAATTTTTATCACCTCTTCAGATGTCAATCCCTGTTGTAAAAGTATTAGGTAGGTGGGTGGGCATAAGTTCATAGTCATGAATCTTGCTTTGCTGGGTTTAAAATGAACTGAGCTACAAAACTTAAAATATTAAATTATCTCACCAAATTAAGTCTAAGTAATTAACAAAAATCAAAATGTAGCTTGAGTTCATGAAATATCAGGACTTATTGTTATTGCATACTCATTAAAAGAAGTAGATTTACATACTATCAATTATAGCTATAATTAAGCGCTCGCATGTGATGAACTCATTAGTATTTAGACAGAAGTAGAAATCGATTAGGAATACCTGATACTTGAGCTATACATAATATACTTCACAATTTAGTACTGACAGAAATGCAAATTATTAAGTACTTGAGTAATTGAGTCATAGCTATTAATATAACAGCAGATTTGTCTACATGTATATTTACATGTAAATTTTCCATTCTAAACAGTTTATCATGTTTTGGTATTGGCAGTGGTTATGATAGCCTTTTGGGTTAAAGATGCTCAATATTGCGAAAGTGAGTCAAAAGTCAGACATTCTTATCGAAAATAATAATATTTATTTATGTATTGCTGAATCTCGGCTGCTTCCTAGTCCTGAAATAGTAGTAGTAGTAGGTACTTTGGCACTTATACTGACTATTACTGACCAGGAAATTAATTGAATTTTGTGTCTTGACATTTTGACAGCAGTTACAGGTTTTATATATTTAGAAAAATCATTACACCTCTAACCTCTCACACTACTACCAGACCACACCCATATAAATATTTTGAAATTGTGGACATATTTACTTACATTTAGTTAATTGAGAGAGTTAATTGAGATTAATGTTGTAATGTTTTTTAATGGTTTATTACAGACTTACTATAAAGTAAAGCGGCAGTTTTTACATATTTTTTTCGTATTGATTCTAAGGAGTTCTGAATTATATGCGACATATATACATACACCGGAGAGTGCACACTGCGGGGAAAGAGCAGTGATGACATTGTTTATGCACTGATTTTGACTAAATAGTCGAAATCATTCACAATTCAGGACTCACAATTCAGGACATTCAATTACAATATTGTAATTGAATGTCCTGAATTGTCACTTAAATAAAGCCGAATTTTCAATTTTCAATTCTCATAATATTACTACACTATTGAGTATCATGTATACATAATAATATTATATCCTCATTTTGTTCATTATCATTACAATCTGCACCTTCCGAATCTATCTGTTATAGTAGAGTAGCCACTTTAGCCACTAACTATATCTGTTATACTTTACATACATTGTAGACTGTACACGTAATACAGTAATATACATGCAGTACACAAGATTTCAATTGTAGCGTTCTATAGTACTAGAAACTACTACAGCTGTACATGTGCATACATATCTATGCTCTGTATTCTCTGTAGTAATGTTATTCCAACATCTGCGTTTTTATTCCTTTGGGACATTTAAAGTTAGCCTGTTTTTGTATTATCATCTCTTCTTAAGCATTATTCAAGTTTCGGCTTCATCATTTACTTAAGAAGGTGTGGTGTAGAACACATTTCGTTGAGCTACCAAAACAAAACAAGTAAACAGAGTCTTACTGGAAACTTCTACAAAAACTCAACTGCGTAGTTAGCAAAGTTGTTAGGCATGTCCCTTCGTTCTCACCAATAATAGGAGGGAAACATCCGAGTCGTAGTTTTTGCCCTCTACGATTGTCCTCTGCTGCAGCTGCTTTGTATGTAGTAACTACTACTGAACCAAATTCTCTCATTTCCCATAACATTGCCTCTTTCATTCCTCTGAAGGGGCGGATGTGACAGTAAATGTAGATGTTAGGTATATACCAAACCGAATCAATATTTACTATCTTCAATTTTATATGAGTCTTTTTGCGTCTCAAGTTTCAGCCTCAGTGTTCATAGTGGTGAATCATCATTTTATATTTCCCATGTACATACATGTAAGCTACTGAATAGTACACTTATAGCTATACCTTTCCTTTTGCGTTGTATTTCTGTTTTTGCGATTTGAGCTGTGGTGGTGTGATGTGATATTATTCACAGGCTTGTTTACTTCCTCGAGTTGAATTCATTTTTTATTTAGCCTTACATGAGAATATTTTTAACTCTTGTTTACGAGTGTATAATTTAAAAATGTGTAAAGTAGGTACGAATCTACAATTTATTTATGTCAGCCATATCACATGTACAATGTATGTATAGTCAACCGCATCCATGGAAAATTATTTATCGCCCTAATGCCTACTAGGAATACAAAAAATATTCTTATCTCATGTCAGTCAGCTCAATATTTTACTAAACCAAAAATATAAATATAATTTATTTACTATGAGTCTGTTACACGTATGGATTACTTATCTTTAATTACAGTTTGTCAACAACAACTTTTTTAACCATTTTTATATCTTTTTTAAAGTGTTAAGCATAAAGAACAAAGATCACTGGGTTAAGTTATATTCATCTAGACAGTGTAAAATTCCATGGTCGTAGTAGGATAAAGTTTTTTTCATAGTATAGTATAAGTATCGTAGATTGTAGCCTTTAGTCGAAAAAAAATGTTGTGGCTTAACCTAATTCAACATAGCCCCAATATTACATATAAAAATTGATCTTTTAGGATAATAAAATATGATTGACAAATTGTGGCTAGTAGGTTATTGTTTAAGTCATAAATCCAGGCCATAAGATATGATGGAGGTTGAATTTTATATCAGTCAGTAGGAATGCATTATGCATAATATCCTCTTTTGCATATAATATCTTGCACCATTTTATGTAGCTAGAGTAACTTTGCATAATATAATGTGTGTGATATTCACAGCTCAGTATGACATATTTTTCGCGTCCTGTTTAGGAACTTTTGGAAAAATAAGTTTCTGATAAAATGTACGTAGGTATAGGTAGGTAGTAATACACTACATAACTAAACTATGCACATAAATACCTAACAAGATGCTTGAATATTAGTATAAAGCATTCTATATCATTCTGATTCTTATAAATATTTAGTTGAAAATGAATGGCAAAATGAAAATGAGGTCTTAAAAATTATTTTATGCACTTAGATATTATTTACAAAGAGAAATGTGAATTACGTATGTATAATCATTGTAATTTTAGTCCATTGTCAATATTGTATATAGAAAACAATCATATTCTTAGTGATTATAAAGATTCTTTTACTAAACCAATATAGTAATAGAACATTATATTGCAGTTATTTATTTGACATAATATAAGTACCTACACCTAGGTATGTAGCTGACTGATGACTGAAAGAGTAAAAAATTCGCCTTATCCTTCTCTCACACAAACTCTTTCTGCGCATTTAGATTGGCTAGTAGCTGCTGCTCTATGCTATATACTATTGTTTGTAGTTTGTGTGGATATATAAAAAGAAAAGACGCAAAAAGGCTTTGCTCAAAACTGTCATATTAATAATGTATATGCCTATTCTGTACTTTACATACTACTTTATTGGTATAATGCTACAATAACAATATAATGTGGATTTGTGGTATGTTCTCAATATATCTTATTGTGTTGCATTTTTGCATTGGATTTAAACAACCAGGAATCATAAACATTCTTCATAAGTGTAATATGTACTGCTGACATTACATACAAACAAAATTATGCATTTCGAAACTTATATTTCCTTAACCTTTATATAGGGATAACTTTTGACCTATAATAATGATACAATTATTTCATAATTTCCAAATGTATATAGGTATATACACAAAATTGATTAAGGCAGGCATTATTTGTATAACTGCAGTTATTCAAAGAGTGACTAGGTGTGTCTACAACCAAGATGTTAACTACTAATAAAGTTTAGCATAGGTATTAACAACATTAACAAGTAAGAAGCTGTTGCGTGGTGTACATTATTCTCCAGTGTAGTAGATGAATGTTGTAGTCATACTCAAAGTGTCTAAATGAAGGAGAAATATTTTGATTCCCATCAACAAGCCTCAGGCTAATAAAAACAAGGGCAATTGTAGGTCATTTCATCTCTGGGCAAGTCTGTTGGAAGTCTTTCTGTCGCTTTCAACATTACAAGTAGGAGATGAAACCACTCCGAAGTGAACCGATGCTTTAATATGACAAATCATGTTGGTCCTATGTCCTATCCTTTGTGCACCATTGTTAGTGCTTTACACTTAGGCACTTGAATCATCTCATTAAAATAATGCTTGTACGATTCTATTTATACCTTTGTAGATAAAATTATGTTCATAAATATACGTCAGATTGATGAGTGATGGCAAACAATTAACAAGTCAGGCTTAGTTTAGAGTTTACATTACATGTAGCTGCAGCATGAATACAATTTTAAACGCTTGATGAATACATTCATTTTATTTTATACACAAGGCAACTTATACACACCTCTAGGTTTCATTTTTTAAGCATAATGTTCATTAAAAAATACAAAACAAAGCTATGCAAGTACAATGAATGCAAGTGATTCTCGTACATCACAGCTCGCCGAATTTACAACTCGAGCACACTCGTGATTTTCCATCTCGCTGACTTTACAGCTCAACCCTTTGTTTTAAAGTCTTATGAAATCTTGTGAACTGTAATGTACACCCCACTTTAACTTACCCAAATAGAGCTCTTTGCATCCTCTTTGTCTAAAGAATTGTTTACCCCAAAAACATCATACTTACACTCAAGGCCGTACCGAGGGGGGAGGCTTAGGGGCTTACGCCTCCCCCAGGATTTCTAAAGTTATACTAGATATTATTAGTATTTTTATTGAGCCTGATAATATTATAGGCAATCAATCAATATATAAATACATATTAAAGGTTTCTCACCACTACTTGTAGCAAAAATCTTGAAAAATAGATGTTTTTACCAAAAAATTACCAAAAATTTCGAAATTTTTCGCGCTATGCGCCAGTTTGATGTATTTTTTTGTTCATTTTTCCCAAATTTGCTTAAATGTATCATATACAAAAATTGACAAACTGTTCATATTTCATAAAGGGAATAACATTTTGTAATGCATTTCCAGCTAGCTTCCCCCAAAGAGAAATCCTGGGTACGTCCCTGCTTATACTGTATTTAATGTAATCATTTAAATAACTGAATGAATGGATGAAATAATGTTAAATGCAAATGTATTTGTTATTTATTAGTATTAGGTATGTACACAATGTACAGTATGCATTAGTGTAGTATGTATATGCATTATGCAGTAGTAGTAGGTCCCAAAGCAATTCTCCAATGCTTTGTACATATATTGCATATAATAATATTACATCACATCAGAGTAAAAGAAAATATTTCTTCCATTCATTCAGTTATTTAAAGGATTACATTAAATACAGTGTAGGTATGATGTTTTTGGGATAAACAATTCTTTAGAGCAAAAGGATGCAAAGAGCTCTTTTTGCTTAAGTTAGAGTGGGGTGTACATTACAATTCAGAAGATTTCATAAGACTTTAATATCGGCGATCTGTGATGTACACCGAACAGCGATGTATGGTTATACCAATCCAAGTGTTTTCAGAATTGAGATATTGAATACTTTTATTAATGCATTTGTGTATCAACAATATGTTTATACGTTATATTATAGTACTTTCAGTCTTCTTTCTTGGTACGCGTAGCGGTGTGATTTAGTAATGTTTTGCCATAAAGTGACTTGAACTAGAAAATACAACAATACTAACACATAATATCCCAAACTGAAAAGATGAAATGATAATGCTTTTTGCTTTGCTTTACAGTTGTGAATTCATTCATTTCATGTTACACACAAATCTAATATTAAGACTTTTTATATAGGTATATAGGTACATAATATTAATATTATACACATAATATGTGCATACATACAACAGATATTTATTTATTGTCCAATTAACAATATCCTCAAATGAGGTAGTCACACTGTTAATTTAGTATTACATTTATCCTTAGTTACTTATGAAGATACTGTGAAGATTTCCTTGTGTTGAGTTACACAAAGAAATAAGGTAAAAATTAGTTTAGTATAGAATAGATTGTAGGTACATTATTTTGAGTATCTACTTAAACATTCCACATTCAACCAATGTATATTGCATACAACACATACATACCTATACTATACTGAGTAGCTAACAGTGCAGATTTTTTGATCACACCGAAGTTGTTAGTTGTAACTTACAAGTTGTAAGTTAAACCCAATACGCCGTCTGTGAAGAGAAAGCCAACTCAAGAACGAGATAGCGGAACCTTGTTCGTTTAGATGGTGGATGACTGGATATTTGAAGAATGTAGCCCATCCATGGTCCATGTCAAACTTTATTCTGTAGTCTGAACTGGAATTTGGGTTGTCTCATTTAGTGATATTATGAAACTTACAATCGCAGTGACTTGAGACGGGAAGAACGAGACGAGATTTTTTAAACTTCTAAATATTCCTCAAACACACGAGACGAGACTTTACCGAAGAAACGTTCAATGTAATTTTATTTTATTACTCATTTATTCCTTTAAACTAATCTACGATCCGATTATTGTATGGTGGTGCTAAGTATGAGTGTTAACTTTAACTTATAACTATGCATTATGCACTCAGCCTATATCTAACTATATACACACAAACCAACTTTATTTAGGAACTTGAGACTGAAAAGCTCTACTGCTGCTAACACGGCGATGTGCATCACATAATCCTTAAACTTGGATTTGGATGCATCCTGTACTCATACACACAAACAGTGTAGTGTTCTACTGTCATGTTCCATATCTACAAATAGTCTATATACATGACCTTAATCAAACATTATGCCTTTTGTCGTGGATAGTGGGAAGGACATTGAGAAATCATCCGCATAAATCAAATGACTTTTTCAGCTCTACTTACATCCTATTTTGATGTTATTTATCTGTTGAAACACATCATCTAGATCACATATGTATTTAACGATTCTGACTCTGACATAGCCAGCCACCTTGTCTTACTCCCTTCTTAGCATTAAAAGTTTTGTAGATAGTTGTTTGCCATACATCGCAGAATTTTTATTGCAAAACCAATATAGCAATAGTGTAGTAACTTATACTAATTTTGATGGATAGCTCGTAGGTTGTAGCAGTTTGTTAATTGAGATGTTGTGGTTCCCTTAACTCTATGAAACTCTTTTGTTTCATCAAGGTAACAAACTACATATTTTATGCTGTTATAATGATCGATGTATCCTGTAGTGTGCGCATATTATACAAGTACATTAATTTCTTCAAAATAAAGTTTCACATTTGTGAGGCTTTTGTCTAAAACATACACAATCGAATGCTTAACGTCTCGTATCCTTGCAGCGTGGTTTTATTCCCAACGGTTAACGCT
>JAQFYB010002471.1:0-24303 GCA_034694085.1 Pogonognathellus longicornis
GTTCAAATGCACAATAAATTCTTAACTCGCAGAAGTTTAACAGATTTTAACTCGGAGCATTTGAAAAGCCCCATTATCTTGTTGGCTGTATACCAGCAAACTCATCACAGAGTAATATAGGAGTATAATTGCTAGACAGATTTCTCTATTATACTATCTACACAAAACAAAATACATATTGTTTTGTGTAAGCAAAACAGTAATTTTTTACCGTAATTTTCCTAACCTAACTGGAAAACATTATCAATTATTAATATTAGGATATTCGCAAGGACAACAGAAGGGTAAAACATAAATACGATTTGAAATTTATTACTTTATCCTTCAATTCCGTCTGAATATCCAAAGCTAATATGAAGTTTGAAGTTGGGATACCAGACAATGGAAATGGGTAGGTAATTTTTTATCCATTATTTTTCAGAAGCTTCACCGGAATTTATAAATTCATAGGGGCCAAATAATGCGAATGCTTAATTTTTTCATTGTTTTAACAAATCGATTGCACAACTGTTCAAGCTTTAAAGTAAACTCTGTCCCGCACTGTAATAAAGCAAAGCTACTTGTAACCGATACACCCTGAAATGCGTGACTATGTGTATGAGTATGATTATAAATAACCATATTAAACGGAAAGACAGTGGCTTTTAGCAACTGACAAAAGAGATGGTAGTGTCACAGACGGAGGAGAGACAGACAAAACGTTCACATTTAACAGTAGCAAAAGCCACTGTAATAAACATGTAATTCATACCATACCTACCATAAGTACCAATGCATAGGGAGTGTTAAAAGTGGATAAGAACTTTATGTTTTGCAAAAGTTGTGCGTTCAAACACCTTATTGCAGCTTTCACCTCATCGTTTAAATTAGAAGGTTCGATATTAATTTCAAGGTTTCTTCTAACTCCCACTCACAGCACTCAATCTTCTTTACCCATTCACATACATTTCCTAACACTTCTTCACAACTCAATTCTCAAGCAGATCCACCACCACCCACCCAAACATTCAAACCTCATCAGAGACAGGCTATACTTAAAATTATCACCGCAGCAGAACATCCGTCTCACCATATGACGAACTGACGAAGCATACCTATACCTATTTCTATCACTTATTATTAGTCTCAAGTCTCAAGCATTATACGCAAACTAAAAACGACTCGAAAAGTTTCATCGGATTTTAGTGTTAGCGTGTTAGTTTAAGAGTAATAGCCGAACGTCATAATATTAGCTGTGAGTAAAAGAAATAGGAGAGTGAATAGGAAAGAAGATACGTCCTCTCACAAAGTCATTTTCTGCCTAAATCTCGACTTTGTGAAGAACTCTCTTCACTTCAAATCTTTCAAACTGATTTCCTTGTTATACCTCACGGCCAACGCAAATGACTTACAACCAACAGGCAGCTCCAAGCTCTCAATGATAAAGTAGGTATAAACTTTCTTCGGAAATTAGACACAACAAAACTACCTACTTTGAGCATCAAAACAACTCCTCTCCATCCTGTACCTTTTATTAGAGTTTAACCTTCTTTGCTAGGAGCAAAGTTTTACTTGAAGTAATTACCCAGCGATTCCTTTTCCACACAACTTACTTATACATAGGTATCTAATCTAAGTATAACCCCTCTAAAATAATATTATTAGCGAAGGTTACGCTCCTTTTTTAAAACTATAACTTTGTAAGTAGGGAAACTACTTTTATATAACTATTTTCTGTCCTTTCTTTGACGATCTTCCAATATCTTGTGTTGCGTGCAATTTCTAAATATCAAAACTTTAATGTATGCAATCATATTCCAAAGTTTTAAAAAGATGCTCTATCCATTGCCTATATACCGTAAAACCTCGTTTAGAAACGGGCCCCGGTTATAGCAAATTTGGACAAAATGTCCCCCGCTTATAGCAATTTTGGACAAAATGTACCCCGCTTCTACACAAAATATAAATAATTCTGTAATCATGTTGTCTAAAGATTTATGAAAGATTTTAAAAATATTTAGCAAATAGCTGTAAAAGAATATTTTAATTTATTTGTAGTTTTGCACAATTTTTGTTTTATGTATTTCTACAACATGAAGCAAAAAGACGGTCACACTTAAAACTCAAATATTCCCTCCACACCAGTCGCTTCTAAACGAGGTTTTACTGGCATATATTAATTCAAGTATACTGCGCCTTAAAAACATCCATCCATGTACTTCGTGTATACTGCAAGTTTTCTACATATAAAACTTTACTTTCACTAAGTTATGAAATGCTTAACGAAAGAAAAAATCATAACTTTTCCGAGGGAACACACACAAGTTTTAACAACTGGCAGATCTAATATTGAATTTGCTTATACGTTCGGTTCCTTGAGTCCTGTGCCCATAAATAATGCATGACAAACGTTTAGAATAAATAAAGGTCGCTGTGAGAAGAGAAGAGTGACAAAAGTGTGTACTTACTATCATATGAGGCATCGTATCCTGTAATGGATCTGCGTTGTGCTTGTTGTTGTGGAGGAATTCCAAGATTAGCTCCAATTTTCGGAATTCCAGGCCCAGCTCCGCTGGGAACCTCAGTCATCTCCGCCATTGGAACGTCAAGACGTGGAGCTCCTAAGTATTCCACCATTTCAAAATAAGTTCAACTCAACCTTTTAACTCAATTTTGACAATTCAATTTTACAACACAATTCAATTCAAGTCCACTTTTCACTCTACTTTTATTTCTAGTCAACTCTTTCATACACAACTTCCATTTATTTGATCTCGTCAATTGACTCAGCTGAATGTTCTTTCGTTTTCTGCTCACTGCCCCAATATTTCTTTTTCCTCCCGTCTTTCACCCCAATTCTTTACCATTTGATGTTGTAAACAAAATTTAAGTCCAGAAAATGAGTTCCTTCTTGCAGCCCGAAAGCGCATTTTCTCCTCATGCAACTTTCAACTCTTAAGTCAAAATATATATGAGGAGAATTGTCAATTGACACGACGCAAGACATTCAGTGTTATGCCGTTGGCAAAAATACTAACACACAATGCTTTCGCACTTGAGATTACATTATTAAATTATAGTATTTAAGTAGGTTTGGAATTGTATTCTGCTCTAGGATCTATTTATGTCTCTGGCTGAATACAATGAGCAGGCAGCAATTTTAGACGAACAACTCCACTTGCTGAACCTCGAAAGGACAAGATAATAAAGGCAGAGAAACAGAACGGAAACCTTTTCACAATCAACAATGGCGAGTTAAACAGATATTTCTCAGCCCCAAGCCACAACACAATGAAATCAGCTTGCTTTGCTAGTTACTTTCACTAGCAACACAATCCAAAGGGAATTAACTTCCCCACAAGAGTTTTCCACTAAAGTCGAATTTTTTAAAACTCCTCCTGTCTTGTACTACACAATACTTTCACTGAAATCGAAAAAAAAAAGAAAACTTGGAATACAAATTCCGTTGTACCCATGTCGCCCACACTGATTTACTAATGGAATTAATGCATTTTTTGCGATGATATCAAGAATCAAGAGTAAGAAAAAATTCCTGTTTTTTCTGCCCCTAATCAGTCAACATGCAAGTATGAGTGCAAATATTTTAATCCACTTAAGACAATATAGATATTTGCAAATGGAGATAAAAGTGGCAGCAAATACATCGTTTCACTTCAGTTTTGATGCTTGATGACCTTTGGTTTGATTATATCCAATTTCCGTGGAGAGCCTTCATTTTCTATTTAATGTATAATCTACACTCATTTATAATAGCCACTCATTTATAAAAGTTTTTTTGTTAAAGACTGTGTTTGTTTAAATAAGCTTCGTCCACTTACTATTAGGTAGGTGCACTCATAATGGTTGATAATGATTAGCCATTACATAAATAATGAAAATCCACCTTAGTTGTAGAATGTGTGTGTACTATAGCTATTTATAGCAAATAATGTTCTAAGCATAGCCGGCTTAATTCATAGTAGCACTTTGGCATATTTTATACATAGCACAGTGGAAGAAGGCTGTAATTATTTAGTTGTGATATTCTAATTGAATAACCATGTTGGGAGAGTTGACGGACAGAAAGTTCTCAAAATCCGATAAACTGTCTAATTTGTCTGGGAATGCGAAGTAGCGCTATGTATTTATCATCAGCAAGACACCGCCATATTTCTAGCACTCTTGAATTCACTTCACTCCTCCACTCCGCCAAGCTATAACTCTATCCCACAAACTGACTTGGATAAATGTATTATAGCAAGAAGCACTTTCGATAACGAGTTATGTGCATTATAGGCTTTTAGTTCACAGCGGTGTGAGTTTTAGATTAGTCTTATCGTTGTGTTGTGTCGTGTGTCTCTAGAAGGTTTCCTTTTCTAGCATGATGAATTTGAATGAAGGAACGGTCATTGAAAACTGTACACACTGAGTGACATCTTTATATCTACCACAAAAACGAAAAGAATTCTAAAAATCCCAACCAGTCAATAAAAATGACGGAGAAACTCAAAGTCAAAAAATCTAGCACACAGATAATTTCCGAATCAGACAACAGACGTCATTTCTTTTTTATACTAGGTATTATACAATGTGTTTTTGTTGTACTGAACTATAGCTGCATCGTGGTCTCATTAAATTGTACTTATAGTTGGTCCTTTGTACCTATACACAGTCCAGTGTAGCTATATACATTGTTACTACAGAAAAACTCTGAGGAATTGGTTTGCAGGACTAAGATAGACATCAGAGGACATGTAGTTGTGTAAAAGAAGTGCACTACTGCCGAACACGGGATAATACGAAGAAAGTGTTGTGGTGTGTTTCCATGTTGAGCTTTGTTGTGGTGGGGAAGAGGAGTAAAGTCAGTGAAAAGATTTTCACCTCGCAGTTTCTTCTGGGTTTCCTTACGACTCTCCTAAGACTATTGGAATAGTGATCCGTCAAGAAGAACACACACGACACAGATGAACAAGCCAGAGTACCTTCATCCTAAATGTCACACATCTCAGTTTTCCTACTATTCACCAACTACTACATTCTTTCGACTTTTCCTTACACGAGTTCTTTGTTGTCACTTGAGCAGTACTTTTGTTCGTTTAGCCTTAGGTATAAGATTGTAAAAGTCCTGGGCTGCAGCCACAGCAAAGCACATGAGTCAAAAATGAGTTGGAGTGTGTGGAGAGACACACAAGGACAGACAAAACCGAAAAGGGAAAGTCGGGGAGGAAGAGAGAATGTCTGTGGAAGCCAAAATAGCTGTGATATATACACCACCAGGATCCCAAGTATTAAATACGATAGAGACACGAGAGATGAAAAACTTTTTCCATGTCTGACTTCACTTCACATTACATTTCAAGTGTCAAGCCATGTTAAAAGAAGAGAATTGGCAAGGCAGGTAGTAGCTATTGGCATTTGCCGTAGTGTAGTGCTAAACTGACACCCCGGATATGACAGTCTCGGCTGTTCGAAATGCTGCAAGTGCTGGAGCTGCTCAAACACTCATCGTCCAAACAAAAATGGAGTAGTCGTTGAGCACAGTGGTGGTAGACAAACGTAAAGAGTCCCATTTTATTATTAGACTGACGAGGAATGGAGTAAAGTCACAAGGAATAAAAATATCTCTATCTCCACTTTTCACTTTTTCTTCTCCAAATGCAGTCTCCTCCTAATACAAATACCTCCTTCACTTCCACCACTATAGTAATACCAAGAGGATACAGTTATAATATTATGGAGTCAGTACAAGAAGTAGTTCAAACTAACAAAAAAGATATCGACTCTTTTGGACCCGTTATTTGACGTGGTCTCCTACACAAACACAAACGATCGTAATTTCTCTCCAGTATTGTAGAACTGAAACGATTGGAACACAGCACGATACTAAATAAGTAGTAGAATGGAAAAACAAAAAAATACAATGCTTTTTTATTGTGGATGTGTCATTGCTCCACTATTTCTGACTGAACCCACTCCAGATTTGATATTTTACTGGAAACTGGAAATCATTTGAGATTTCATGTTGGTCCATCCATTTTTATGTTTGGTCTGTGCAAAGAATTTATAGCCTCTGTGTTCAATGCTCCAAATAATAATAACAATAATTATTGTTCCATTCTTTCTAAGTACATATACCACGAAAGACGCGACCAAGATTCGTAATCTCTAAAAACAATAGCCAAGTAACAACAAAAGGACACACTCCACACTACAAAATATTTGCGGGTTTACACAACTTGTACTGCGTAGTAGTACATAGAGTGGGCTACGTGTGCCACGATGTATTATTTATTCTGTTGTGTTATTGGACAGGAACTACGTGAAAAAAATCAAGTCTTCCCTCAAGCGCCGTATCAATAAAGGATCTTTATAGACAGTCCAGAGAAGTTTTGCTATTTTTATGATGATTTTTCTCCCAGAGAGCTGAGAAGAGTTGCAAGAGTCAAGAGAACGGCCGCAATCAAACCATACACTCATATATTTATATGACAGTAATTTAGTTGCGGTTTGAAAAGTCGAGTGGGTTGAGTATATGAAGTGTACTATCGCTATGTTAACTCAGCCAAAGAAAAACGTTTGTAAACATTGCCTTTGTGGAAATAGTTCATACTATAGTTACCACACCAGTAGTTTGTTGGGCCTTGCTATTTACTTGGCTTTTAAGCACACACCCCGCTCTTACCGTGTACATTTAAGTAGCCTGACTGTGTACAGCAAATCGATCGATTCGCCAACTCTATGCATTGTCCTTTGATTAGCATAGAATAGATAAGTGTACATTAGCGAATCTAAACCAGTCACATGTGTATTACAGCCCACACATAAACATACAACAGCTACATTTACTTTAAGCGATGCTAGCTATAATCCCATTCCATGTATTATGTAGTTATCATGTATTTGTGGAAGTGCCTAGTAATAAAATGAAAACATAGACAGTTTTCCTTGTTTCTTCTTTAATAGTTTAACATTTACATGCAGAATTGACTTTTGTACAACTCTATGCTCAACCAAAGCCGTATCCAGTATTTATTTTCGGAGGGGGGCACCAAGGTCAAAATTGTATTATAAATGAAAAATTTTGAGATTTAGGACACTGTTTTGGTAAAATAACCTCTTTTTTTAGGTATTTCGGGGGGGGGGGGGAGTGGACTTACCCTAGTACTCTGCCGCTAGATACAGCCTTATGCTCAACCATACCACAGGCACTTCATGCAGGACATAAGTACATACGTATATTAATATTATAGTATTTCATGTGTCTTAATACAATAAGTTTGTGAGCAGTCCGATGTGGGTTAAAGTAAAATATTGGATACCTTTTATGTTGTTTGCAGTTACACCTACTCCATTAAAATATTCCGCTTGATATCGATGCTTTTATGTATGTATGTATGATTAAACATAAAGACTGACCTTTTCATACTAATAGTATTATTCAGTAAAGTAAAATCCAATTTAAAAAGAGTTAACCGTGTAATAATATTTTATTGAAACATCTCAATTTCCGTTCTAATGTATTATTTGCAACTCATTTCAGCCCAGTTGAAGAGGAAAGAAATAAATTTTAATGATTGATGTTTATAAATCAAATATAAAACTGCACTCAAAACAGTTGTGTATTATCACTTCTATTGTCCGCTTTGAATTTTGCAAAATTCAAAAGCCCAAAGGTATGTAATCAATGGTTAATATACGAGTACCTAAATAAAATCAATTTAATTTATGTGTTGTTTCTGTTTTTAGCCTGAACCATTACAGCTCATTGCAACTAGAACTACAATTTTCTAATATGCAAGCAGGTTAGAGCCCAAGGTATAAGAGAATGAGAGAGATAATATGAATCCAATGAAAAATATTGATAATTTCTAATTAAAGAGGTGAATAAAATCAATGGATATGGGGATTCATAGTAAAAGCCTAAGTTAGTGCAGGTCACCATCACCATGTACAGTTATATATTGTATTGAAATGTCGAAGTAGTTTGGTTACACAATTTACATGTGATGCTTTTATATAGTTTCAAGTCTCCGCCCTTCTTCATCACATACAAAAGAAAGCAATACGCAGTTAAAATTCTGTGTGCCATTTTGCCGCTTAGCTGTTTAACGATGGAATAAACCATATACTGAGTTGAGTAGTCATTCAAGCGAACTTTCTTTTTTGGTCGTAGAAAGCACAAAATGGTGTGTGTAGTGCTAGAAGCTAACTGTAGTATACACTGTGCCGTTAAGCACAGCAAGTGGCACAAATATAAATATACACAACACACTAATGTTTGTTGCCTGCTATATCTGACTATGTTTGAATGTGATTTTCTGTCGTGACGTAAATGTGAGGAAGTCAACGTCAATTCTTCGTCTCCGCTCCTGAAAACTGATAGTACGTTCTTACTTCTTACGCATTTTGTTCCACATTCGACAGTTGCTGTTTTCATGTGGAACAAGCTCTAATAAAACTCAATATTAATGCTGTTAGTGCAAGTGCCGTGGCACACATAACCCGCATCCTATAGTAAACCGAAACGGAGCTTATTACCACACTCCGCAACTATAGCAAAGGAACATAATCATATTATGTTATTGTTATCAATTTTTTTACAAATCTGATGCATTAGGATTTACATAACCAGAAAGTGAAAGCAAGCATAATGTAGTTTTTAGATTACTATTAGAACGCGGTATTTATTATTTACTCATTTACACTGACTTGAGTAAAAGTAATTTTTAGATTAACAAATGACTGCCCATTCAAGTTTGACCAAGAACATGATTAATAGTGTTCTTTTCGGTCTTTCAAACTTTGAATTGTTAATCAATGGATTGCAATAGAATGCTAGTTTATACCTACAGTTTAAACTAGTACTTTCTAACTATAATCAACTTAAGTATTCGTGGTATTATAAGTAGGTACTAAACAATATGTCATATTAGTATACACACCATAATGGTTGGCTATATAGTAGTAATAATAGTTTACGCCTTAACATCAGAAAGAGTATACTCAACTCAATGTTACCAAAGGCATACACAATTATTATTTGCTTGACCATCTAGACGATATTAATGTATATAGACATTGTACAGATAAGAACAGCAAACTAGACACGAAGGGTTGAAGACATGAAGTAATTGACATTTTTACTGACAGTGTCCTGAATAAAACAGTCTTCATTCTACTATCAATCAATATGAGCCAACAGTAAACCAGTGCCTAAAGGATATCTTAATGTTGGGTATTTCAACCAGAAAAGCAATTACCGACCCGGCTCCGCTTACAACCCTAAACCTTAAATACTACATAATGTACCACAGTCCATATTACAATTATCTATGCGCTATGGTATTTAAACTTAATCTAAAGTTTTGGGATCAATTATTTTTGTTTTGGATCGTTTATTAAAAAGGGGTCAAAAATCGCTTACCACATTCGACCATTTAAGGCAACTTCGCATTGAATCACCCATGCTTCACATGTAAAACATTTGAAATGGCAATGCAATATGTTTGATTTGAGTGTTACACCAACACACCGAATTTCTATGGGCTCTATACGATCGGAAGTACTATTTGTATCTAAGGTTTAGAGGTTGCATTCTTGCTTTGATGCAAACTGCTGAGTGATTATGAATGTAGTCCCTAAAGCTGGAAGAAGAGCCTTCATGCTGATGTATACAATCTTACTGAGAATTCTACACGGTTAAACAACCTCTAGGCAGTCTATAAACTTGTTCTCAACTTGGCAGCTCAGGAAAATGATTTGTTCCTGCAAGATATTTATAAATCAACTTCCGTGCACTGCCGCACCTGTTTGATTTTCACCAAATTCGCACGAACACGAACCACTGGAAGGTGAACAACTTCCAAAGTTCCTGTTCTATTTTATTCCTGATGGCCAAACGCATAGACCCGTGACCCGCTGTTCTGACTTTCTTTCGCTCAGCAACAAATAAGAACAAGTCGAACTTGAAGCACGTCTTGAATTATTGCTTTTTTAAATTATTAGTAAAGTACTCGTAGTTTAAACACTTTCTTTACACTCCACCAAAGTTTCTCCACTCGGCAGAAGGCAGTTTGATAAGAAAGCTATTGAGAGAAACTGTTCTCATTATAAATTATAAAACTATTGCTGTCAACCCAAAGTTGAAGAATTCGAGAAACTTGAGAGCTAGCAAAATATTAAGGAATTGAGTTTCAATTTGACACAAGTTTATGTCATTTTGCTTTAAATATCAATTAATGCTTTGCTAGCAGAGAATATAAATATTGCAATGTGAAAGTGTAGTATTTTCTTCCAAGGGTTGGGGTAGGGATTACCTAGTCTGCAATAATAATGTCTATATATTGGGGTGGGTGACCGAATCGATAATTAAATGCAAGGATGTGGTTTTTACGGCATACTAAAGAGAAAAGTTGCTTTCACAGCCATAATGTGAAGCAGTTTTGGTTTATGTTTTATTTGCAGGTATAGGAGTAGGACAAGTAACAAAACAAACTACAAGGACTGCCAACAAAATGTGGCAATCAAGGTTCTGCGAATGTGAGTTCATCCATCCATTTACTTTTGTCAGTTTGAGTAAGGACTTATAAGGAATAAATATATTCATATCGGAGCTATGCGGTACTC
The DNA here is from genome assembly GCA_034694085.1 of Pogonognathellus longicornis. Lineage (NCBI taxonomy): Eukaryota > Metazoa > Arthropoda > Collembola > Entomobryomorpha > Tomoceridae > Pogonognathellus > Pogonognathellus longicornis. The sequence goes on from JAQFYB010002471.1 coordinate 10,606, forward strand.
CGTGAGTGAAAATATGATGAGAGGGCAGCTCCGTTGGCATTTTGGCATGAATTCCTGTCAAATCTCACTTTATGTTAACAGTAGCATACCACTTGGGTAGACAGGAAGCGACTGCACTGCATTTTGTAAGTTTCTGTAGCACAGTAGAGCAGTTTATGTGTTAAGTAAGATAGAGACAAGTATTGGACAAAGTGCCAAGTCAATGCCATTTCCTTTGTAGCCATTTAAATTTACATTTCCTACACACTCCTCTATTCAAGGCGTCGGAAACAAATTGGAAAGTTTTGTCATGAATATTTCAGACTCACTACAACACGCAGAGATATGCATTATATTATGATTATGGGTCACATTCAAAACCTGTTTAATCTATGTCCAGGATTACTTGTCTGACTTTTCCATACAGAATTACTATACATTAAGAAGATACAAATACACTCGAGGAAAATGGCACTTTGTATTTTGTACATTTGGAGTTTTCAAACTGAATACGAAACCTAAATGACTGCTTATATCTCAATGAAATGAAATGCCGGCAAATAAAGATCGCCAACAAAGTCGTAAGTATAGGTAAGTAAGTAAATAAGTGAACTCATGTATTTCTGACTCCAGCTGCTCCAACAAAAAAGTATTGCATTACAGGGTTTGCCAGTAGCAATGGGATTTGTAATAAAATAAGATTGGTGGAGTACTCTCTGTTTATCGTTTGGGAATGCAAATCCCAAAATAATGTCATGTTATTATGGAAATTGTAATATTTATGGTAATTTTAGGAAAAGAGGGTGAAAGTATTTTGGAAAATGATATGACGAAGCCGTAGTAAAATATTTACTTACTACGCATGATGAATTTAACTTACTCTACAGCAATACTACAATACGAGAGATACACAAAAAATTCTCTTAGAAGGTTGTCCTATGTACCTACTTCAGTATTTCCATTAAAATTGACGTTGGAGGTATTGAAATTGGAATTCTCCTAACAACATGCTGGTAATCCTCATCCATCATCTATTCACATATTTACCTTCGTGAAGGTGGATTGGGATGAGTAGGGGATGCATTACTGTAGATGCCTTTTCTATGTCTGCTGTAAGTACATGGCTGTAGTTCCCAATCTAATTCCTATTCGAAAAGTAAATATCTGGGACACAGACAGAGAACTCTTGCAATTGCATTGCAGAGGAAGAAGCTGAGCGATTCAAAGGATAAAAAGTTGACTACGGTATTAACAACGTACAAGCGATGTCTCAGATCTATCATTCTATTATAGCTTTATTATTATCCCTGTCTCAATCTCCCTCAGTATCAATTTTGCGCAAAGTTTGTGTTCCAAATGTATCTACTATACTTTTGCAAAACAAGAAGTAACTTCGGCTAATGTTGCCTCAAGAAAGATCCACTTGAAATGCATCCTAAGCTCTGTCTTTATGTTTGTACTATGAATACAAAAGAGAAATATTTCAATGTAAGTTTGTCATTCTGCTAGTACTTTCTACTTTCTTAGTTTCACCCGCTACCAGCATCACCGATAATATCACATAGGCCGTACAAAAGATTATGTGACTCCGACTCGGATAGATTGCATTCTTCGAGTACACTTTTATTAAATTACACATAACCAGGGTTGACAGTTTGCAGGAAAATTATTACCCACCAAACTGTATATGACTATATTTATGTGCAACAAACAACAACCAAACTCTCATTTGACACTAGTTTTCTCCATTATGATTTCCATTGATTAATGCAAGCAAAAAGTAGGCCAAAATATTTTTCTGTCTCCAGTTGTTACGATGTCGTTGCTAATTGTATCAGCACCCTTGGCTAGTCATTAAAATTTTAGCCCCAGTATACACTGTAAATCATGACCATCTATATTAATTTTGGAACATCCAGTCAAAGTAGTGAATCTTGGTGGTCAAATTATGTGTAGGTAGTAGGTATATATACTCCACATCAGTGCACAAAATACTTTCTTGTCGATATGCACAAGACAAAAAATTTATTATTGCATGTAAACACTAAACTGGAAAAACACACTTATAGTTTGATGTACTTTGCCTGCACTCATAAATACCCATGTCTCTACAGGTGAGTACGTTTATAGTTTATATGTTTCCACTGTTGCATGTTGTTGTGATCAATAACTTTCTAATTGTAAGTACCAATGGCCAAATCGCATGCTAATGTAAATATTTAATAGCTGGCATGTACATTTATACTAACGTAAGCTAAGGTCTGTACTAACATTAAGTAAATCGAATAAAAGGTCGGAGCAATGTAATACTAGTATCTTTCCTATTGTTTTAATATTATTTTCTATATTTTAAGTGACAGAAACATAATATCAAATATATTAATCTGTGGTTTTCAAAAGTCAAATCTGTGACAAATTAGTACATTTCTAGTACAGTAGTTAATTAGGTATGCCGCTCGTACCTAAAGGGATTTTATTGCTCAATATGTTTTATGCGCAACACAGGATGAATTCATGTTTGCCATTACGTTTACGTTGCAATCACATTTGTCGAAATAAATTAATCTAAAGAAAGCGATCAGTAATTTATTTATAGAGAAACGTGACTATGAGTTTGGATCCTCATAGTTAAACTTATACACACAGTTTCTCATTTTTCTTCAGATACAGTGTGACCTGTACATTGTGACCTATCGCTTCATTGTGATTTCTGAGAATAGCATGAGTAAGAAGTTCGTTTGTTTACTCATGGAGTGAGATTTAGGTTTAAGTTGTGAGATTCGGCATTCGAATGCATTTGAATGACAACGTTCTAGAAGATATGGATGAGTTTTGTATAAAAGCTTTTAGATTGAATACTCATTTTTTTGTCAATTTTGTCATTATTTGCGGAGAAAAGTTTGTTGGCTCGATACGATAGAGTACTACAACATTTTTTCTACATTATTTTCTTTCATACAAGCTATAAAATAAATTCAAGTGATACATTTTTGATAAACTCTGAATAAATTATATAGCCTTTTAAAGACTACTAAGCGAAGGTGACTTAGTTCAGGTTCAGGTGCTTGTTTGTTCACGTTTGTATTCTAAGTGCTTTTTTAATTGTAGAAATATTTAGCCTACCGGATGGACTTCCCAGAATCATAAAATTTTAAAATCTTAAAAATCTTGTAAGATTTGGGATGGTATAAAGATGATTACGAGCACAATTAGGTATTATTTTATTCAGTGACAATTGCATAACATTGCTATTCTCTTCCCGCAGGTCACTCTACATTACTACAAGTGAGTTAAAAAGAATAAAATTAAAGTATTTTGTAAATATTAATAATAATATTGGTCAATGAGGTATGGTTGTACATTATTTACATTAGTTTGTAAATTGGTTTCTATAACATCATTACATAGTGAAATTAAGGTTCAAATAATAGGTAAAAGTCTTCCGTATTTGTTATATTCTATATTTAATCAGGACATGTTTGCGCACACTTTTATCGAATGTTTTAAATGTGTCACTGTTTTTGATTGATAGTGGTAGCGAGTTCCACAAAATAGTAGCACGATATTTGAAGGAAGTCCTTGCAAAGCTTGTTTTAAATGTGGGTACCTCCAAGTCCATTTTGCTCCGAAGATTCCGATTAAGTGTATGTTGGACGATATTAAAGGGCCGTTTATAATTTATGTTTATATTATTTTCCACTATATATAGAAAGCATCACTTTCACTATATGAAAGCATTTTCCACTATAGAAATAATTTTCCTATAGTTTGATGTTTGTCACTCCTTGAAAAACTATTTAGGTAATCGTATTTAAAAAAACAGCTACTACTGGAGGTAGGATACGCATGGGCTATGAGATTTTATTCACATGGTAAAATCGTAAGATAGAAATATTCTCAATACACCGCATTGTTTGGCAACATCATTCATGAAACTTCCTTTAAAATTTTTATTACAAATGTTAATTCAAAACTAATTTCAAGTTAACTTTTAGCTCTTTTCCATGCCATTCTGAACTTATTACATCTTCCGTGTACTGTGCACAAGGACGTATCTACGATTCCGAAATGGGGACACGAGCAATATTTTGTGGTTACAAAATTAAAAATGGATTTTTTCAAAAAAAAAACATTTTATCAGTATTATTATGTCATCTGGGGGCCTGCCCGTAGTACCCAAATGTAGATATGCCCTTGGTTGTGCATACGAAACAAGAGTGAGTGCAAAGTAAGTTGCCCAAAGCAAACTACAGTTCGTGGTTAGAACTTTGCGCAAAGATACACAATGTCACAATACACATAGAAGTTTTTCCATTGAAATTCTAAAGGAATTGCTGAGTATGTTGTGTTAGCAATGCAATGAGAGACTTTCGCATTATTTGGACTAGTGAATGTAGTGTTGCGTAGCGTGACGAAATCCATTTATTACACTGTAGCCTCATTAATGATTTAGCGTCATGGTGTCTCTTACAAAAGCGATGGTTGAACTTCCAAACCATGGAATTCTCTTTCCAACTTCCCACGATTCATGCACACGGATTAATCTTACCCCTTAGTCTGTATTTTGATGAAGACATGTTCACTATTTAGGTTTTGCAGCTACACTAATGGGAAAAAATCTGTGGGTCGAAAAAGAGTTCTATAAATTCCAATTCTCCTATAGTCTTGTCTTGAGGCTAAAAAAACTTTTCTGAACACACATGAATATATGGGTATAACTAAGTTTAGGTATAACTAACAACAGTGTAAGGTTCCCAGATACAAAATCCGTGGTTTCTTTTATCTCAGACATCGGATAATTAATATATGAGCTTTTTGCTTTCACAAATGTTATGTGAAAGTAAGTAAACTCATACATTAATGTTGCAAGATTTTAAAAAAACGTTTAGGGGATGCTGGGATTTCCATTCGGGACAAACTTGAACATTCTACCTTTGTAAGTTCCACATGGTTGTTTTACAATCAGGGCTCAGGGCACTCACTTACTACATATAGAAATTCCGTCAGTACGCATTGTACCAAGAGAGCAATGTGTCTTTTGGAAAGTACTTTTGTGAAAGTCCGTGAAAGCACGTATGTACATAATGGCTATTGATTCTGCCAAACAAACAGTGCTTGCATTTCAGTTGATAGTATGAGTCCTTGCTAGGTGTACTATGCCTATGTAATGCGAATAAACATCAACACAAACAACCGTTAAGAAGCTTCCTGAATCCATTATACCTGATTTTGTTTTCTTAAAGTTTCATGCAACTTTCATGTAATTAACTTTCGTTCCATCATGTTCCAAATTCTATCTAATTGAAAACATCACACGAATTCGATTTTGATGATGATTAATTCCAATTAGAGATTATTCTGTCCACTGAGCAAGGTAGTTGGTCACGTGTGCATTTAATTTCTTCAGTTTTGTTATATACTTCTTGAAACTTGAAATACCCATAGTTAAGACTATACATATATACATATCTATTATATTAAGTAAAGTATCACCAAAAAACTTGTAGAAAGAACGTGTTCAAAAGCTTGACCAACTTCTGCTGCTAATGAGATTTCTCATTGTGATAAAATTGGGGAAAGTACGGCAGCTTTTTCTACCAATTTCTAAGTACAGAGTGCACATATAGGTAGTATATAGGCAGACCTCCTACAATCAAGTTTTAATAGTTTACGTGCAGGTACATGATTGTTAGACAGAAATCTTAATCGACTGGAAGCAAGAAACAGAAAGACAGTGGTAATGTACAGCGAAAGTAAATTGTGACTGTAGTATACTAAGTAGTAAGTATATACTATTACTATTACATACATACACATTGGATGTCAACCGTGAGAAAACCTAAGAAGCAAGTCGCATATGGCAAAATAAAAATAAATTGTAATTCGAAGTGGCTGCACGGCAGTGGAGGAAATTACACTCAGGAATTTCATACAGTCAGTAAAAATCTCCTGCCAATCTTTCACCCGACGCAAATTTTTAGTCAGCCAATTCTACATCCAGCAGCCACTTTCATGTTTTGTTGTATTAATTTTTGGATAACGGTATTACAGTTTGAGACACACGCGCAGACACATAGAAGGGAGCATAGTCTACCTACCTCTACTATATAACACATTGAGAAATATAATACTATATTCTACAAAGTGAAGTGCATCAAACCGTGCGTCTGTAGAATCTGTACACATCAATTTAAGTAACTAGAGGCTTACTATGATTTATATTATAACCCATCACACACACAAACCACGAGCACAACGTCAGATTCCTCGACAGTCTACCTCTTTTGTTCTTCTAACTATAAACAAGTTCTTTTGTATGGTTTGTACATCAGAAGATCAAGGTAAGTGACCTGAGGGTGGAATTAAATAAGAAGCACAGCCATTTACCGGACCACCCTTTCTAACATTATTCGAAATATTAGAAGAACACAATATTACAGAGAACTTCTGGCAGTGCAATAGAAATCCCATTTAGTATGTGTAATGTGCATGAGTCACACACATGAAATGTACATGAAGCAGCCACACACTACGCACTCTCAACCCCACTATACTTGTTAGTTCTAAAGCAATGGTGGTTCAGAGATAGTTAGCAAACTCTGGTTGTAGCTGTAACAGTCTGCTAGAATAACAAATGAGATACGACATGGAGTGATCCAGGAAGAGAACAGCCTTGGCTGGAGCGCATTAGTTAGTTATTTCTGGAAATAGTTGCTATTGCTGGAAAGGAGGTAGTAAGTGAGAGTGAGAGGAAAGGCGTAAGGCATAAAGGCAAGTAAAAGATTAAGTTGTAGTGTAACTGTAAGTACAAAGTAGAGGGAGATGAAATCTGAGTGGGATATATAGGATGCATAGATGATGCTTGCCATGCCATTCCTTACATGCATGATTACTATTGGAGTTTCATGGCTGTGTGACTTGATTGCATACTTCTTGCTAATCCTCCTTGAATACAGCTACAGCTACAAGATGGAAACTACGAGGATGAGTGTAGAGTGTAGCAGTGGAGATATGAATTTAAGTCAGTATTATTATTAATTTTGAATATTACTCTTGTGACCACGGCAGAACTGTCCGATGTAGATTATAAGTAAGGATATTCCCCACTCATTTCTCTTCCTTATCATTTCTTCGTTGCTGTTGTGTTGGAATTGATGGAATGAAGGAAATTCATGGCGATGACTATGAGGTCTAGGACTGTGGCTCAAGAACTGCGTTTGCAGTTGACGAAAAAGAAAATGACAAAAGAGCACCTGACTCGCCGCTAAAAGAGCAACCAACTGGAATGAGGTAGAGAACACATTTCCGCTGCCATATGCTCTCCTGACTTCATGATTACATTCCACTCAGCCAATATCTCAAAGTCATAATACACGTCTGACTCACTATCTGCCTTATTAACCACAAAACTGTATTCATTTCTAATATTATAACAGCTATGCACATACCGAAGTCTATAAGCTACCACACAAACACATTCTTTAGGAAATATACAACTTAACTTTTCTACAGGCTTTCTGTAGAGGGTGAACTAATGCTGTGTGGAAATGCTTAAAATGAAGATGTTGAGTATGTTTTGTGTATAGAATAGAACCAAAATGGGAAAAGTCGTCCCATTCCCATTTTCTTCATTATGTCTCATGCAATTCATAACTTTCTATACTTACCCCATTTTTTTGCTTTGCTCAGAAGTGTTCTTTGTGCTCGTTCTGCTCAAATCTGATACAAGAGTCTACAAGTCTAGTTACATATATCTGCCATTTATGTAACGTTGAAACTTGAAGGTAAAGTAATGCGGTGAGAAAATTGCGTGACTCCTCAGTCAGTCTGAGAGAATACAAAAAATCTTGTATGAAGTATGACTGTGATGTACAGGGTTAGAGAATCACATAGAACTGGTGTGGACAAGTTTGTATATTACAGGAAAAATAATGAAGGAAATTACTGTTTACGATTGTTTTTTTTTTATTTCTTTCATTTTGTGTATCGTGTTGAAGGAAGGAAGACTGGATTAGTGGTTTCAAGAAGAGCATAAGAAGAAAAAAGATGAAAAGTAATTCACTATGGATAAAGCGAAGGATCTTTTTTGATGATGATGAATGTTACTCCATGTTTTATTACAAACATCATCGTTGTAGACTTTCTTTAGAATTGTAACTTAGAGATGCAGAGCAAGTCGCCTGCAGACAGTCTTCAGTTAGTAAATGCGAAGAAAAGAATGAAGGATAAGAAAAGAGAAGAAATAATCCACGAGTGTGTTATGTTGCTTCAGAGATATTTATTTCCCTCCATTTTTAGAAGTCAAGTCATTAAATGTACAAAGAGAACAAAAGGAAGGGTAGAAAATTATTATGGATACAGTTTAAGAACATTCATTTCATTTCCTTAGTGAAAGATCCATTCTAGTAATATTATCTGGAGGCCATTTGAGAGACTTAAGGTTACCACGTGGAGTGCTTTCACTTTCTCTCCTTAACACAAATTAAATTAAAACCACAGTCATCTCTTATCGTCTTATCCCTACCACCGCAGTTTCATGTTATATATGGGCTATAATATCCCGTCCATATTCTACAAGTTAGTCTAGGGAAGTGTTCGTGTAAAATTTTACATTTCTGCCTTTTGCTTAGGTACATTTAGGGAGTATGAGAAGTAGTAGCTTTGTTCAATTAATTGGCTTTCACAATGTGGTGTTGCTGACACTTCATAATCAAAGTTAGTTTTAGATATACCTAGGTGAAGGACCAAAATAATTATGCATTACGATTTCCACATACAAAGAAAGAATGTTGCATTAGGCAGATTAAATTATTTTTAACCTGCTCATTACAATTTCACAGATTTTGGATACTTATTAGGTACCAGTTGCTAATAGTGTATATTTTTTATGATCAGATAGAATCTTTTGCGCTTACTGAAGTACCTGAATTCACTAGTAATTAGTGAATGCCTTAAACCCTAAAATATAAAAAATTAAATTCAAATACGACTCAGCTCAGCATACCTATAAGTAATCATTTTGATAACAAACTGAGTTTGCAATTTATTTCTTGTAGTACATACATAATATCTTATTGTACCTACAGAGGAATGCTTGCTTTCAATCCACGATGTGAATATTTAAATAGGGGTAACAAACTTCAGTTAATGTAATGAATAATAGTCTTTAAATGTTTTAGTTCAATATTAATACTTTATAGGTATCGATGTCTTTACTCAGTTTGTTAGTTGTGACCGACAAAATATTGCACAAACCAGGGGTATTTTTGTAAATGTCAGTTTCATGAAAATACGTACTACTATACCTACTACTATACCCATCGGTAACTTACACCACACCTACCTACTCTAAAAATGGAGTAAGAGTTACACATTTTCAAAAATTTCAAAGAAACGTGGGTAATGTTTGTAAAATGTAAGAAATTAGGTCAGTATACTTACGACATACATAGGTATGTCGTATTCATGTATTAAGAGTGGGATCGATCGGGCTGTACAAGACAGAGATAGGTCTGTAATTGAACATTAAAGCAATTTTTTGTTTGTCCCAGGCCCATAGTCCCATAGTCCCATCTGCCATACCTAGAGCACCCAGAATAATAGAATCATTATTCCGTAATACCTCTCGTTCTCCCGTTAGAAAATCTAAGAGGTATTTCACATATTATGTGCACCACGGTATGTTGAATTTACGCGTAAGATGAAGATATCAAGAAAAGAATTTCCGCTTTTGAATATGAGGAAGAAAGCGTAAGAGCAGTGCTAAACATGAGACCCATGAAATTCCTTTGACGAATTCCATTCGCTCCGGCGTTGTTGAAACTGGAAAGGGCCAAAGATAGGAAAGCATTTGAATTTGAGCAGCTCTCTTAAATATTCTGTACTTGACTGTGTCCCAGCTCAGAGCATATGATATGGACGACATTCATTTCACTCTTTAGTATACTTGTGTCCTGCTGTGACAATGAATACAGAATTCTAATTTACAATGAGTTTCCCCATAGAAAGAGGTAAAAGGACACATGAAGCTGTCTGATTGGTCACAACGTGTCTTCTGGATATCTGTTTGGAGTAGAAAAGTCTTGTGTTCGAATCACATTCCACATGACTTTCCCTCGAGATAAAATAAAAGTGTTCTCCATGCTCTACTTTTGATAGTGAACTATTTGTAGTCTGTTTGTACTACTAATGTAGTATTACTAGTACTCGTGCAGTGTAGTGTGCCATTTGATCGTGAAATGAACAAAACGAGGACTGTTGTGAGATAAAGAGTGAAAGAGAATGAGAGGACATGAGACCACATCAGAGAACACATGGAGACTCGTATTGAGGCACACAATTGGCCCACTGCTCCTCACTTCCGTAGTGGCCCAAGAATTTCAAGTGAAATTTAACAACGGGGTGATGTGATAGGACGATGCCTACACCTTGCCCCACCAGGGACAAGCGGACAGGAAGGGAAGGGCAGGGAACCAAAAGATGGAAGTCATTTCCAAGCTTTTCTCATTCATAATAAATGAAGTGGGAATGGGATTGAGATGTCATGTCAGATCAGCTCATTTGAATTCTACTAAAGGGAGAATTCACATTTCCTCCGCTGGCTTTCTAGAGAGCAACCTTCCTAATTTTCAATTCATTATTTAGCTGAACTGATGCTCAGCTCCAGTTGTCTGAAATGGCAGAAAAGTCAATTCAATTAGCCATAGAGGCAACATGAACAATTCCAGTACATAATGAAAATATCAATAATATGTACCACCACTACTGAACTCCCTTGGCTTTGTACATATAAGGACTTCCCGTCCCCATCGCCTTGTGACATCATTTTAGTCCTTAATAATATAAACAAAACAGTTGTAACCTGCTGGACAACAAGCAGTCTACAAAAAATGTATGTATGATGGTGAAAGTACTATGAATAAATTAAATGAACTTCAATCCTGGTACTTACACGCGCAAATATTGACAATAGACTCCAGTGATTTTCCGTGCATATCGTAGTTATTATAAACAACTCCAGTAATCGTAGGAGCATTCTGGATCACGTAACAAAATTCAATTATACTGCAAATTACAACAGCGCAAGCTAGACTGAATAATGTGTCTACCATACTGTGCGCCTTTTAGCAACCAATTCATGTTCATTTCCATGCTATGGTGTAGTGTAGTGTACTGTGGTACTAAACACGACCAACTACTTTTATTTGTACAACACAGCACAGCAGCGTGAGCGTTGAATTACATTACAGGAAATGTGACTTACGTAATACAAGAGCTGCCGCTGATGATTTTGTAGGTTGTTGTAAGCGTGGAAAATATCCGTAGGCTTTAAACACAGCGTATGCATCACAATGAGTCTCAATTAGTGAAACTGAAGCAAGGACGACGACGATGAAATGAGCCTTTTATTGAGAATGACAACGGAGGAGAAATGTGACGAATATAGGATTTATTTATAGACAGAAATGAGAATGTTTTCCATTCATTGGGTAATGTGATTAGGAGAAACGGACTATGCATCAGACTCACAGTCCCAGTCCTTCTGTCTTGTTACAAATCTGTTGTGTTCTGTGATGCTCGTTTACAGCCTAGAATGGGGAAACTGTAGAAATTCAGAATGGTGGCTTCGAATTAGAATTGAAACCTAATATTATTGGTATATACACAACTAGATGTAAAAGGATGGAAATAACAAATACACTCATACAACGTATTGTATAAAATAGAGCCAAAGTATCTGTAGATCTCTGTATCTACTAAATATGCTACCGAGAAAATTAAAATCTATTAATGAAAGGAACATACAGATAGAAATTTCTCGCCTCTTGTTTTACTTTGAAGTCTTTCTCTGTTGAACGAAACCTGGCTATGCCAGATCCAATCAAATTGCTTGTCCACGCTTGTTTCATCTATACTCCATGTTTTTTTCATGTTTTCTAATAAAGCATGTAGGTAGACCTACATTCATTTATTTTTGAATCTTGGAAGTTGGAACATATTCTATAGAATATTTAATTATGGTGTTTTAAGCACGGTTTCATTTTAAAATGAAAGCGTTAAATATTTTTGCTATAATTTATTTTTATTCTCTGTATGTTCACAATTTCTATACTTCCAATTAGATTTCAACGTGATAGACGCAAGAAATGTATTAATATTAATAGCAGTAGTTTCATTTTTTTCAAAAATGTAACATCGTGACTATCTATATAGGTACTATGTACATTAACCAAATCTACCCAAAATTCGTTCCTGCAAAAAGTGATTCCTCTTTTTATGAAGAACGTTCCAAATTGGAACTGGATTATATATAAAGTTTTATATGAGAAACTGGCTCTGATACCAACGTAGCAATGTTGCTGATGTAGGGAATGTGCATCTCACCAGAAGTATTTTACAACCGAGGATTGAAATGATGATGAAATCTGGCTCCTGATGCAATTTCAACGAACTTTGACTTTTCCTCATACGTAGTACTACATGAATATCATTCCTTTTCATCTCTATCAACCGTATAAGGTTGATATTATAACTTCTACAGTGATAATCTGTTTTCATTTGCTTCGAATCTGCTCCCTGCAATGTTAAACCCATCTCAGATATATTCATAGGATGGTGAATGTTCTGAAGCAGATAATTCGAGTCAGGATAATAAAAATAGTTACCTAAACTCTAAGGTACAGATCGAAGTCTTGCGGGACCTCATGAGTTTATATTTTGGGAATAACGAAAATTTGAAATATTACTACTTCTAACCCGTTTTGGAACTATTTTTAGTATCGGTATTAAAAGGATCTAATTTTGAACCTGTGTTTTTTTAACTAAAATGATACACTAAATCGGGGTTGGAAAAAATGCGGGGGTCCGGTGGTCTAACCCCCGGAGGGCACCACGGCTTTTTTGATCAAAACCCCGCTAAACCCCGCAAAATGGCACTTTTTTTCGATTTTTTGGGTGAGAATCCCGCATTTAGAAGCAAATTTGGTGCCACTGAGGGCACCAAAAACAAAAATTCCAACTCCGCACTAAATATTCATTTTAGTATAATATTATCTACTTTTAATGTACTAACTAACAAAAGAATCAATTTTTTTGCACTTTTAGGGCAAAATAACCTATTTTTTGGGAATTTGGGGGGGGGGGAGATTGCCCGTTTGCTCCCCCTGAATACAGCTATGTGTTGTTGCATTTAGAAAGACTACCTAATTCTTATTTAGAATTTGTTAATCGAGCTATCGTTTCTACAGATACGGACATTTCGGCTGTATAAGACCTAGTAAAGTACAGAAGTACGGAAAAATACAGAAAAGCCAATAACATCTTTCCTCGTACAATCAAAATTTAAGCTTTCTCAACTTTCATCATTATTACTGTTGTATACCCAACTTCTTTTAGAATGTAGACTACGTATACTTATTACTTTATGAGAAAATCCTGACTGTAAAAGCAATGCACAAATCAATCTGTTGTTCTTTTCTTTGTGGTTAATCCGCAATCAAGTGGAAAAACAAAATACCCAAGACAAAACAGAAAGTCTGAAAAAACCAATCACAGTTCTCAAATACTGTTTGGTAATAATCTTATCGTTTCATCCATGTACTTTTCACTTTATTTCAACAATGTAAACAATTCGTTTGTATTGTACAACACAAGAGAAAACAAAATTAGTGAATCAGGTATTTGTGCCATTTCTCCATCCTTTCAATCAAAAAGGGATTT
>JAQFYB010002472.1:0-24294 GCA_034694085.1 Pogonognathellus longicornis
TCTTGATTTTATAGTATCAACATGCTATGCTCTGTAAGGAATCAAATGCAGGGTGCGAAGATAATAGTTGTATTAAGCAAATGGAAATAACCATTCTTCGTTAAGTACCGTCAATTCACAACAATTCGCTCCATTAAAAAGAATTTACGACATGGTAGATTGTATTTTCACTAAAAGTGTGATTGTATTATTTGTAGTTTTCCTAGCTGTCTATCTTGACTGCACAATTTGTACTTTAATGGTAATACTAGTGAGATTTTCAGTGCATTCGGTAATAAATAGTGCAAGTGCATATGGGCAGTAATGTTATGCTATACATTTTATGGAGGGTACGTAAGGTACTTCGTTTTAGTGCATTTTCTTAATTGGCTCTTTTTGTAAAAATTGTGTACATTAGTAGCAGCATCTGTGTAAAATTCTGTAATCCCAGGTTGGTTAACTTACAATATACCTAGACCTAGTAGGTAAGTATTAAATAATAATATTTATTTGTATTTTTGATTTTTCACATTGTATTCTGTGCCTCAACATATGATATTTTTTGCTTGCATTTTTGCATAATGTTTTGCAATTTGTATTTATGCTACCTGCAGCTGCAAAAATACAAATGTCTCAGTTTCAAAAATTCTGTGGGATAATCGTATTTAGAATTCGTCAAGATGGGAAATTAAATACCCCCACAAAATGTAATATTGTGTATTGTATTTTGTACTTTATATTATTAGTTAGGTAAAAGAGGGTTAAGAAACTTATTGTAAGGTGTTATGTAAAAAAATTTGTGATTCATTTTTGATATGATTAATAAAATTTTACGCAATAAATGTATTTGCATAGTGCTTATGATGAAAGTCCTTGTTCCTTTTCTACCTAAACTCAGCAGCCGCAACATTCGATTGGCAATACGGTAATTTTCTTTATATCTAAAGAGAAGATGAGTTATTGCAACTTTCCTATTACGTTGAAAAACATTTAAGGCGTTGCTTTGTAGGTAGGTACAAACCTACAAACTTAAAACCTCTTAATCAGCGGCAATTATTACTGATAGCGTAATATAAATTAAGACACAGTACAGTAAAAAATAGCTACATTGTTTCTCATACCACAAAAATTACATGTATAACATTAGCTGACTAATGCGGTTTTGTTTCCTGTGGATTTCTATAGTTTCTGTATTGCGGAATTTTCCTTTATATTGCGTCTTAAAATGTAGCATTATAAATAGAAACTGATTTACAATTTATTCATCAATCAAGTTTCATCTTTGAACATACATAGATAAATTATTTAAAAACAATTGACTTCAACTGTTTATAAATCTATAGCACATGTGAAAATTGTACCTATACATTTCGTGATAAAAATTTTGTGAACACTCCACGATGAACAATACAAAGCTTGTTATTTTGTTGGCCATTATTTCTCTACTTACCATAACAGACGTGTATTCACAACCTTTAGGTAAAAAATACAAATCAACTTGTGTTGACTTTATGATTTACTAATTGTAATCATCTGAAAAATGAGCATTACTAACTTTCCTTTTTCACAGGGGAATCGGACTCTACAGACTTTCCCGACGCTATCACTGGAGTAAAAAGCAAGCGAGAAGTATCCAACTGCAGAAAACTAAAAAATGGAAGATACAGGTGTTTAAATAGCGACGGAAGCACTTCTTACCGCGGACCAGAGGCTACGGATGGTTTATAACTGGAGTAAGATTGGATAAAAGTACCTAAAAGTAAATTTAGTCAAGTTTATTGTCGCGAGCAGTAAATCTTAATAAAACAATCTGCCTTATTTAAATACTACCACTGCATACCTGTACTGTACCTACTGCATTTCTTTCCGGTAAATATATGGAAGTTCATAAATCTGAATACAAAAAGAAAATGGGAAATTTCACGAGTAATTTACTACACACAAGTCTCACTTTATTACTATTACGCGAGAAAGTGTGTCTCAAGGTGTTGAAATCTCATTCATTATGTCATGCTCATCTCTTGGGAACTCCTGTTTAAAGTCACGGTCACCGTATTGTTATGTAGAGAATATACTACCGTATCATTAAAGTGGTGTGTTTATTCAAGAAATTTACCTTTGCGTACGCGGAGAGACAAAGGAAAGGAGACACTTACTCCAAAGTATTAAGGTTTTTATAATTCACAAATGCGTGTCTTAAGCTTACACGTAGATTGTAGTAGATGCAGTATACAATTATGTGATTAGAGTGATTATGTAATGTGCCCAAGTTAGTAAGTAGTATGTATGAGAGTACTTTGACTTAGGTATTATACTCCTTTCATGTTGCATGAGACTACATCGCCTTGAGTTATCTCAAGTAAATGAATTTAGACTGGGAAAAGCAATTAAGTGATGAGAATTATCAGGCTTCCTGCCGTAAACGAGAAAATACAGCCAATTTGAGCAGAAAGTCATTTCCTGTAACATGCTTCAGACGGATGTAAGTCATTTTGTCGCATGACAGAATTTCCGAGCTAGGGAAGAACTTTGGCAAAGAAATTCAATGGAATTTGAAAGGAATTAGCAATTTCAACTAGGATTTCTCACGAAGGATTTTCCAGATGATGCTTAATCTCCAGTTTACTACTTCTGCATTAGATTAGCAGAAGATGAAACTGTAATAAAAGTTCCTCAGGATTAAATTACTATTCATACTTTTACAAATACTACGTAGTAGTAAGTAATTCTACTGCATTGCTGGTAGAAAATATCAACCCACGCACAAATTTCTATTTCCTTTGGCTTCCATGCACTGAGACTTCCTTCGAGTCCAGAAGTAGGCATACTGGAATTAAGTTAGAAGTTGAAGAAGATGACTGAGTGAGTGTTTCATGCACAAACATACAAAGAGTGTTATTACCTCACCGTTACCATTTACCTCAGATTGTAATTAGTTTTCTCTCACTCACTCTCCCACTCTCTCTCTCAGGACTTCATCTTCTACCAAGTTTCATCTTACGTTCGTAAGTCAAGCAACCCATTCCTATTTCATTTATTTCCGTAATTAGCACATACCACGTAAACAACTCGAAAGAATATATATATATCATTCACCGCAAACTGTTCTACCCATCTCCTTTACACTCTCCCTTTTGCCGAATTTCACCACAGACTCAAAATCGAAAATAAGTCTTCTACGAAAATTGGCCACAAGGACTACTTTTGAATTTGACTTTTCTTATTTGTCTATTCCCTTTCAACACAATTTTCTAGAGTATTCATGTTTTAATTAGTTCCGGGCCTGTCTTAAACATGAAACCCTCAACTACTCTTAGATAGAAAACTTTTGATAACTCGCACAACGGAAATTTACCAGGAACTTGAAGAGTGGCACAGCAATGTTCATTTCAGTAATCGAAAATAGTATACAGATAGAATGAAGTGTGGTTTTCTGTCTGCTGAGTTGTGGTGGGTTGTTTGTAGTAATTCAAAGTGTAATAAAGTGTCTGACTGCATCAAACATCACAGTACTGTTTATTCTACAAAGTAGAACATATCAATTACAAATAGTATCAGACAGAGTACATAGAAACTTACTGTAAAATTCGTAGTAAGTAAATACTTCAACTAAAATATACCTAAATGTATACTTAAATTAGGTATTTTTGTGGCGCAATTTCATCTTTGAAGCGTGCATTTAACCCATTTGGGAAAGAAAGGTAGTTCAAACAGTATTACTATCTGTATATAGACTAGGCATAAAGTCAAAATGAAGAATTACTACAATGTCCCTACGCAAAACCCATTTCGTCGTCGACGAGTCGACGACTACCATGGGCGAGAAGCTGTCATGTCCGTATAATGAAACTATTTACGAATAATAAATCAAAGAGTGCGATACTGTGTGACACGCTACTAATAATTCATTACGACAAGATACTAAAGTTGACAAACTGAAAGCATTCACTAAAGTATTCCATGTTTAGATAAAATGTTGTATACCTACTCACCTACCTACCTATAATACCTTATAATATATAGAGAGCTTTGCTTGTTCTTCGAGCAAGCCATAAGAGCCATAACTGACAAATTGGTCCCTAAGAAAATTACGTTTCATTTCATCATCGATAAATTATCTACTGATTTGCACGGATAGTATTACTAGATTCGCCTTTGGGCTTTGCTTACATTTTGAAAAATGACTTAATCTCACAAAGGAAAGCTTATTGACTGACACCCCCATATATAATGTATGATGCATTATATTATAAATGAGGGAGAGCATACTATCATACACGTGCATGACTACACGTTATGATATTAAGTAGTGTCTAGTAGAGCATTATAATATTGCATTATGTACATACAATACACAAACCTTAAACCAGATGAGAAAAGTCGGGATTTTCATTGTACTTACTAAAGTATCCACACTAGAACTTGAAAAGTGGTTGGATAAGTTGAGCAAAACAAAGACGAGACCCTAGAGATGCAATCTGGATCCAGCAAGTGCACACTTTCCTTTCTTACTTAACTCTTGTTCTAAAAAAAGTGTTGTAGGTACGCAATGTTGAAAAAATAGAAACTTGTACCTTATCTTCATGCATGTTACCCAAAAATTCAGCAAAAGTTTCTATGAAAGTTGCAAAGCATTTCTTCTTTTTTTAAGAATTGATAAAGTTTATATAGACACGCTATTGATCTTTGTTCTTTTCTTTGGACTACTCCTACTGATATCATGTTACGATCCTGGAGCATGATATCGATAAAGACAACAGAGCATCAAAGTACTTTTATATAACACTAATAGTTACAATTCCAAAGTACAAAAGATCATAAATCTTATTGGTTTGTGTGTGCATGTGTGTGGGATGTGATATAGAGTGGTGAATGAAAGTCTCTCTTTTTTCTCTTTTTCTCTTTCTTTCATTCTCTTTCTCTCTCCAAGGTATTTCTCTACTTATTTCTCATTCTACACAGGACTTGAGTCGAGACAGCACTAAAGAGGACCACGAATAAAAGCAAAGACCTTGCTGCTACACAGACACATACAAACACAATGTTCATCTGTACATCACTGTCTATATGAACAAGATTAGCTCTTTTATTTGTAGCGGTGCCGTGGTAGCATGTACAAATACTCCTACATGTCATATTTCTCCACTATGTGTATTGTATGTGTGTTCTACAACACGTAATACATATGAGTTTCCTTCTTTAGTGCTGGTATGTATATATGTATGTACATACACACTTGATATGTAAGTTTGTATTGATCCATGTAAAACTTTGAGAATGTAGAAATGACTGGGATGCTTTCCTTTCATCTAGTATTTGACTATTCTATTCCATTATCCAAAAGACTACTACATACATAGTATGCATTAGGTATGCAGTCGTATTTGAACTAATGGTATGCTTGTTATATATTATTTGTAAATTGCATATGGTATATTGCTAAGTTAGTGTATACTTATACACCTACATACGTAGAATGTATGGGTTGAGCGTGTATGTGTGTAGGTTTAGGTTTGAAGGCTTGTTCTGGGACTCTCGGACTCTTTCTAGGAGGACTGTGTTCATGTTCACGTTGGTTGCTTGACTCACTCAGTCACTCAGACACAATCAGGAGGACGAGGACTACTAGTAGTATGTAGTCGTAGTAATGTGAAGTGAGCTAAAGTGAAAGGAAAGTTCCTGCGCATCAGTTCAATTCTTTGATACATACAACTGCCTTATTTCTCGCAAGTTTCTCGCTCATTTATCCTTTTAGGAGTAGATAGATGTAGGTCTATAGCGTTTAGCTCCAGTAGCTACATAATGTTATGTAAGAAATACTATTGGACTGTAGGAGTATGAGCGACTTGAAAACGTACACAGATTATAGGCTATTACCTTTTGGTCTTGGTTCTTCTATCCAATAGTATTGTACTGGTAGGACTACTAGGGTAGTAGTACAAGTATCTGTACTAGTGTGCTGGTTGTATTTGTATTAGTGTGGTATTGTAGTAGGAGTGTAGTAGTAGTAGAATAGTAGTACGAGGAGTGCGGATACATTGCCAAGGGATTCATTGCATAGGATACACAAGTGATACAACTGCTAGGCCGTTACTACGTTTAGCAGCCGAATTTTTTTGATTTCTTTCTTTTCCTTTGATTCGAAAGATAAGGGGCTGCTGAACTAAGGCTGGAGAAGCTGGAGAAACTAAACAATGGAAACGAAAAGTTGTCGTCTTGGTAAGTTGACTCAAGTCAAGTTCTTTTTCTTGTCAAGAGACATGGATTTTTCATTTAAACTGTCCCAATGTACCTTTCTGTTTTTTCTTAGTTGCCTGCATGTATTAATTTTCAAGTAGGAGAAGAGGCATATTGACTAAGTTTACTTTTAGACGCTCGCCTTTTCTTACTTATTCGTACACGTCCGTAGGCATTTCCACTTTCGGGCTGTTCTACCTAGTCAAGGATACGTACAACATACCTTTGCCATTTACTCAGCATGGGTTTTCTAAGGAAATCAATACTTTTCCTCACATATTGACTTTTAGAATTGACTGAGTACACCAGAATCTATATAGGACATGTTTATACTAAATACACTAAGTGAACATTTATTGGGATTACTCATGTTGTCCTCCTCTGAGTAGTAATCCAATACGGCATAATCTCCCTTTATACTTTCTTTTTACGTTCGTCCTCGATTTTCTTATTCAATGTTAGATATTACGAGTCTGTATTGCTTTTTATTTACATTAGTCATTCACCACTTGTAGATAATTGCCACTCACAATGTTATGTGGCTGGGCAGACTGGGCAAGTGGCCCACGTAATAAAATTTCCAGTGACTCAGTCAGCTACGGAATAAAATTCAGAATCACTTTGTTTAACAAATATGTAAGTCACTGAGAGAAAGAAAGGACGTAGATTTTCTACTACTTTGGAAAAATAGCTTCATCGTAGTAAGACAGACGAGATTTTCTCAACTTTTGTGCTATATTCACTTTACAAGTAATTATGTCTCACAGTTAGTTCATTGGTGCCATAGTTTTTGCCAAGAATTTGATAAATGTGATTCCGATTGTTCTTCCGCAGACATGAATTCTTCACCTGTTGAAGTTCAAATGGATTTGGCCATGGAGATGGAAACGACAGCAATGATGAGGGGAGAAGGGGAAGAAGCTGTACCTGAAATGTTTGAAGATCAAAACCAAAATAGAGTGAAAAGTCAAAATCAGACGGAGATCGATATGGAGAACATCAAGTTGAGAGTGAAAGCATACGAAGCAGAAGAAGAGGAAGAAACGATTTACGAAAATTCCATGCATTTCTTTCCGTCAACTCCAGCTGACCTTGAGGTTCTCAGAACTATTCGAAAGGTGAATCTCAAGCTGTCTGAAAGCGGTAAGGATTTTAACAAGATTAAATTACGCAAATTGCTTCTTTCGCTTTCGACGTGTTAAAACGCTTTACGCGTAGTAAAGTAGTAAACATACCTAATTTACTAAGCTGTCTTCACAAGACTCATGCACGATGTGCTTTTCTTTACTTTTTGATGTACTTTCTTATCTTGGCACGCTGTATTTTCATTTGCATATCTGAATTCATTATGTGTTCGTTGAAGCATGAGAAAAACTAATTATATATGCCTCTCATTTTTAACAGGCCTACCATGCAGTTATAAGATCACAGATGAAAGTCACGAATGTGTTTTCGAATCTTTACAAGGGGAAACAAACGCAAGTTTATGGTCTAGATATTTTAGGCAACAACAAAAAATAATTCTAATGCAAGACAAAAATCAGCATGCAATACTTAAGTTGGAATTTGGCAGGAGTCGGACAATTTCATGTTGCCAGGTACATTACAAGTCAAATAACTTATTCTAAGACGACACATGTGCAACAGTAATAATAAAAGTCTCATACATTTATATAATTTGTTCAAATTGCAGACGTTACGTTTTGTGGCGATGACTGCTCATTTTAAATCGAAATCCGAGGATCCTCTTTGCATTGTATTTAAGGACCGTGGGTGCTGCATTTGGTCATGTTGCTGGTCAACTGTGACGTATGAAACCGTGCCCCAATCTGATAACGTCAGTTCTTTCACCGTGTCAAGTAAAAGACAATGGAGGAATAAAGCCGAATTTATGGTAAAATCCTTTTAACAATTTCTTTCCAACTGCCAACAGCTATTCAAACTTTTGCACGCTATTTCCACATAGATTTCACCCAAGTGAAACAGAAAGTCATCAATTTAAACTTTATGCATTGTATATGCTCACCGTGTAGTAATATATTAGCTAAACCATTCCGTCTCATCCTTTCACCCTTTCTATAATACATGTATTTCCATACTAATATACAATTTCAGGTAAAACATAGTGATGGATCGATTTTGGCATTTATCGACCGAGAAAAGAAATCATATACTTTGACAATGGGCGAAAACCTAGGTCCTGCCATGAAGGTCTGCTTAATTGGATTCGTTATTGCAATGGTAAGTTTATCTGTGTACTACACGTCCGTGTAAATCTAGTTACACCTAGTACTTAATGTAATTATTACTTACATACATCCAATTCCCAACATAGATACAAAATCCAATTGCGGTAAAATATTACTTTGAGTAATTGTGTATAGCAATATTATATGTATGTATTTCTGTATTACTGTATATGTGAGCAAGTCCAACATCCAACCAAAAGTGAATTATCTCACTAAACTAATATACCTAATGGATTTAGTGCTTGGCCGTTTCAATAATGTAATGAAATTGCGAAACAAAAGCCGGAGACATAAGTTTTATTTGCGTGAATAATGAATGGATTGGCATTTTTGTTTGCACACAGGACATAATGGATCGAGAAGACGCAGGGAAATTATCCTGTCGGTTGCGACCAAGTACATACGTGACTCTTCTCTTCCTGCTCATTCTGTTTCTAATGATAGGAGCATTCCTCCTGCATTTTATTATGGCAATGGTTCTCACGTGGCCACAGCAGGACAAATTCGGGAGAGGATGTTCAGACAGCGTCCATAACGAAAACGACCTTCCAATGAATTTTAATTACACCTACCACGATCCCATTGTTAACTTTAACTCAACGTCTTATTCTAACTACAATTGAAATCCTTATCATCAGTATCATCCAAAAATGACAAGAAACTCAAACGAACAAAGCCAAATCCCATCACTCAACTCACGAAAGCTACTACTGAAAGCTAAAACTCACATGCAAAGAATGTCCATCAACACGTCAGTAAAACGCACTTGATAACTTACCAAGAGAATAGATTTACACAAGAAAAGAAGAAGAAAGAAAGATGATAAAAGCCTTCAAAAACTTTCACCTTATATTACTTTCCTTCCAAGTTAAAAACTATATGATACTTCATATACTACAAGCAAATGCACAGCAAGTTGTATACGCTTCGTGTCTTCCAGAAACGTCGTTGTGTTTCTGTAGGCCATAGTCACTCACGTACACTTCCGAACTAAAATACTTAGTATACATATACATACCTTTGTAATCTTATCCATTTTTGTGACGCCAGAAAAGAACCACCTATAACTTACAACATAATAGACATAGGGAACCCATTGTATAAAAGCAGCATTGTTATTAGTATTATATATGCCAACACTTACACCACACAACACACACAGCTAACTCAAAATGTCATAAAGCCTATTGTATTGTACTACCATTGTATTCTATAGTATAAGCTTAAGCTGCAAATGTGGTTACTCAGATAAGTAGCTCTTTCAAAAAACTGCACGAATATACCTCAGTCACATTACAACGGAGTGATTCATCACACACAGTGTTGCAAATGATGTAAAATTCCATTTCAAACTTTCTGTGTTAACAATCTGCTGCTACTAATTTAGGAAGTGTTACAAAGTATTATGTAGAATTAAGGGCTACACCAATCTACCGATACTACTAGTATTATGTGATTTACGCAAAAACGGGAATAATATATTGACTTTAATGTTTAAAGAGTAGTATTTTGTAGAGCGATGACCTCATAAATATTATCTGCAATGTAAACCAGCAATCTTCGTATGTAACTGTCTTGTACAATGTAAAGCTTCTAAAGAGTAGCATAAAATGCACGTAATATTTCCATTTGAAGTTGTATATGGCTGTCGGGTCAATTCTGTTCAGTCTGTTTCTCAAATAATCTTCTAAGAAAGATACGAAGTAAATTCCTCTATTTATACATTAAGATTTAAGATACTGTGTATGTAACTAACTTGTTAAATTAAGGAACGAACACTACACTACACGTACATCATGTAATATGTATGTTTGTGTACGTTAAAATGTAATTTGCCTTTACGGGTTGTGAATGATGTCACGTCCGTCATAAATTTGCACTTTAGTGCTCACTGCCTCTACCTCGGCTGTAGCTGTATTGAAGAATATTGTACATACTACATACTAATAATGTTAAATCCCTAGTAATAGGTTGGATAGTACAAATGTGTATTATCAAATCGAATTATTTGCAGGATTATTAACTACACATGGTGTAGTGTAAGTTATTGCAGATATGTTTATAAAGTGTAGAGATCGTAAAGCAAGTCCGAATTGGAAGTTCGGAGCCTAAGCGAGCCGTAAAATTTATCTGATCTTAGTTTTCGGAAAAGGCGTATAGTTTACTTTACTGTCCGTGCAATGCAAACTGCCCTAAAGCTATCTCTATCTGTTATTAATAATGCACGACTTCCTCCGTTCGTTCGTTCATCTGTGTTATATGAGTACAGCTATTTATTGTAGTTTGTAGTGACTAAGATCCTATTTCACATTCGTAGCTATTTTGCCAGTACTAAAGCTAGCATAGGTTAATAGGACAATTACGCTGTATGTACATATATCATAGGCAAATTTATTATGTACCTGTATTAAATAGCATCGTAGGTGCAGCTATTATACATAAAGAATATAATTTTCACTTAGTCAGAGTCAGTGCAGTACCTATGTGAAATATTAGAATATAGACAAGTACCTATGTAGACTCATGCCCAGACTAACAACGTAGTTGTATAAGTAATACATATTAGTGATATACCGTGACAGCCTATTACAGTATTATGTTGCCATTACTCTTTGTCCTATTACTTGTATCTTCACATCACCATTAGCTAGGTTAAGTAAAGAAGAGCTACTGAAGCCGACACATATGTTTCTCACTTCATAATATTAATATTACTACACTCCTAGTGTTACTAAATGCTATGGAACTCTGGATGTGTATTGTAGAATACTTCTAAGTATAACTTTCCTTTGTACTTGGCTAAATTATATTATACTTGCTGCCTTTACTATACGTACTTACATACTACATGCAATAATATATTACCTATCATTCCGTGCCATAAAAACAACAGTATACAAAATACTAGTAGTTGGAATAGACATTTATAGAAGAGTGTATATAGTACTAGCATTAGAATACTAGTCATGTGTGCCCATATGGGTTTTTGTACTTTCTCTGTCATGTGTAAGCCAAGAAAAGACAAGACAGGGCCAAATTATGTCATCAGGCTCAAATGTCTTTATACTGCTTCTTCATCTTTTAGAAAGCTTACTTAAGTGTTAAGTCAAACTCTACACTGACTGTTGTAGGTATATTAAAGTGCTCTTCCTATTATCATGTGCTGAAGGAGTCGGAGAGTAGTTTACAACGGTGGAGTGCCATATTATCCAGTTTACGCTTCAATTACATTCATTATTCACACTCCCCTTCCTGTGTCAATATTATACTGCATTCCACTACTACTAATATATGCTACACAGCAGTTTCCGAATTTAACCGACATAGGTACTAGGGTTATTACTACTACTTTTGACTTCCGTCAGAAAGCAACCTCCTTATTCTACTTATAACTTGTATGTATATATACTACCTGCATAATATGCCGCTCACTTTCTCTAAAGCTCATTTCCCACGAGAGTTAACCTTTCTGCGCCTCCTGTTTCCACTGTGGAAAAATCGCCACGTATGAGAAAATCCATAAAAATCAGAATTTATACATAATACATCCCATATTTACGGGTGAAGTGCAGTATTATACAAACAGCATTACGCTTCTTGTTACTTTGTAAGTACAGATACATACAGTAATAGGCTATTATTGTATTGCAAAAATAAGCCTCTGTGTGTTTTGCTGTATGTAAAAAAAAGTGTTATAATGTGCTGCTATGTGGGAATACTAATATTAGTGTAACATTATAAAAGTATGTAGTGTAAGTACCAATATGTATTAGCCAAGCAATTCTTATATTTTGTGAACATTAAATAAATGTAGTAGTTGTACGTGTAAACGATTCGTTTTTCAGTTGTTCAGTTGCATATAAATAAATGATCAAAGTGAAGTGTATGTATGTGTCCACATGGACATAATGGCTACACCCCACAAGCGATAATTCCTGTAAATGCTAAAAAATACTCTACAGACACGGATTGTGAACACGGCCTTTATACCTACTCAAACTCAACTCACTGCAAAAGTGAACACACACACGGGTTAACGTTTTTTGAGGTAGCTGATGCCCTAGCTAACGTTGTTTAGATGATAAAACTTGATGGATACTTATGAAATGAGAATAGTGCTGTTGAATGTACCTTAATCACCTGTACAACTCAGTACGAGACTACGCTAATCAAATTACAGTGTAAAGAAGTATACTTATCCTTGTTAGTGATAATATTGTTAAGCGCTGCAAATTGCATTACAGATGACTACTAATATACCTATATACTAAACTACAGTGTAAATACCTACTTACCGACTTAACTCACTTAATGGCAAAGATAATTGCAAATTGCTACGCGCATTATGTACTAATGATATCTATTATTCTACTATGTACTATGTACTGTTCCGCGGAAAGTGAATAAATTGCATTCAAGCAAATTACACTTTATTTATAACTCTCTGCAGAGAGCGAGGGAGAGTAGAGTGAGTGAGAATGTGTAAGTAAATTGTTTTTGCCTTGAGCAGTGTGTGTGTGCATTTTGTAGTTTGTCTGTGCAATTTATTGTAATGGTTCACATAAATTATGTGCATGTAGACATGTCTCTCGGTTGCAGATCTTTTTTGTTGATTGAATACTGATGTTTTGTTTGGATTTATGATTATTTGTATGGGCAGGGTAGACAGAGAGAGGATTTTATGATATGTTAAGTGATAATATACTCTGAAAAAGGATTCTCTTGTGGAATATAATAAAGATTAACTGAATCTGATTTTACATACCATAATCACATTGTAAAAGCTTTGAATTGCACGTGGGCCTTAGAGTAAAGCTAGTGGGATATGCGGGGAGCATCTGCAATGCACACGGTGCTGTAGTATTCCTATGGCACGAACTTGATCCGAAGAAAGTCGAATGTACGGTGCAGAAAGTAGTTTTGGCAACAACGAGCTGGGTCTTGTAAATAAATTCAGCGTGTGTCATACTAGGGCATAGA
The DNA here is from genome assembly GCA_034694085.1 of Pogonognathellus longicornis. NCBI lineage: Eukaryota > Metazoa > Arthropoda > Collembola > Entomobryomorpha > Tomoceridae > Pogonognathellus > Pogonognathellus longicornis. The sequence goes on from JAQFYB010002472.1 coordinate 13,446, forward strand.
AAATGTAGGAATAATCGTCTGAGATGAGCACAGATAGACATTCGTGAGGGAATTCAATACGCCACACGGCTTTTGCCAAACCCATCCCAACTCACCAGTGCAATAAAATAGAAGACTACATCACTATCACTACATACAACCAAAAATACCTACCTACCTCTACAAACTACATACATACTGATTGTTACTGCTACCACTGTACTACTACTCCTTACATGTTAGTAGCCCACGGAAAAAATCCAAGTAAAAGTAAAAGTACAATATTTTAACGTATAAAGATTCTCTGTGAAAGTAACAGTGCTTTAGCAGAGTATCCATACACAACATACATACCTACCTATACATACACATACATTTACAAGCTTCATACATACATACACATGCATACATACTCATTGTTACTGCTACCTCTTAGTGGCACACACACGACAAAAAATCCAAGTAAAAGTAAAAGTACAGATATGTAAAGATTCTCTGTGAAAGTAAGAGTAGGAAAGTACACATACAACACGTACATACCTACACACACATACTAGATACATGGCCATGGGCAACCTTCATACAACACATAATAGATACATGGACAACATTTATACATGAACATCTATACATAAATACATACGAAAGCTGTGTTGTTAGAATAAAGACAGGGTAAAGGAAGAAGGGAAAGTATCCGACAGACTACTACCCGGATTGACTTTTGTAAGGCAACTTATGCACAAGAGCATATACTTGAGGAAGCAATGCTATTGATTAATTCCTGACCCAGTTCACAACAGTTCTCTCTCTCTCACTTTCCAGTCTTTTCTCTCTTTCGCTTTCTCTCTCGCTGAAGCTCAGCCAGCCCCTCAGAGTTCCGCCAGCAAATTAAAGCTCTTATCTGCAAAATTGTGTAGAGAGAAACATTATAGAATATTATTTGATAGGAGTAAAACTCTCTTCTTCCGTTTGCATGTTTGTTGCAGCTTTATAATCTAATCTGGAAGAAGGCAAGTGGTTTGCTTTCCTTTCCTTTTGCCTTTTCTCTCAACACCAACACACACACGACTGCCTGGCTCTCTGGCTCACTTCACTACATAGTGCAGCTATCTGTTTACAGGATCTCGCCTAATTTAATTTTCAAAAGCTGAAAACTTCCAAAGCGAGTATCATCTTCCCTATCAGCTCCCAACAAACACTGTTTTTGACTCGGCTCTTTTTACACTCCAACTCCAACAACATAACACCAACACACTCTTCACACATTCACACACAAACAAACGAACAAAAACATTCTTTTATTCAAAGCAGTCAAGATTGAAGATTTTTATTATCTCTGTACATAAATGTACCTATACATAATCTAAACACATATAACCAATACATGCCACAACCACATTATTAACTAAACAATCGTGTCCTGAGTGTCAATTCCCTTTCTCTGAATACATTTACATTGATTTTACAACTGTGAACTACTCTGTCGCTTCATTGATAATAACAAGGTAGGTGTTTACCCTGGTTTCGTTTCCTTTCCTTCGGTTTGGTGTTGTGTTGTGTAAAAGCTAAACTCGAAACTTTATTACTTTATTTTCACTTGCCACTTACAACCTTCCTTCCGAGTGTGGTGCTAACATATACACACTCACTCTAGAGTTCCACACGATTACAAGAGGTATATTTTATTCAATTCAAGTATCCATAAAAGTCAATTTGTTTTTATTTATTTGCCTGTGTGTGCGATATCTTGTTATACTTAAAGTAGGTGCATACACCTAAACCTAATCTTCACCTACTCATTTTATACATCAGTCTGTTTCAATTTTAGTCTAATTTCATTGCACAATCTGTAGAAAGACGTACTTACGTTTAATATTACACTACGTTTTCTATTTTCTCTTGCAAAGTCAAACGATCAGTTTTAAACGAATAAAGCAAAAATTGAATACGCATCTATACAAAATTTGAGAGTAAAATAAAATTTGAGACATAATTTTTTGTTTTTCGGTTTACAGCAAGTGCTATCTGTAAAAAGCAATCAAAGGAACCGAATGCTAGGACAATAAATAACTCAAGGATCTCCAACAGTTGGAAAGAGTTGTCTGTTGAAGTAAATCCAAGTGAGTATATAAAATTGAATGATACTCGGACGGGTGGGCAGTGAAGAAAGTAAATAAAGTTTGCGTGGTGGTCTGTTGAAGTTCTCACACCTGATCTTAAGGAGTAAAGTTGATAATGTCTGAAGCTGAGTACGTGCCATTACAAACCTACAGCAGTGGAAATGTCCAAAGCTCACCACCACCTTCCAACAAACACATAAGCGGCCGTACGTCCCAATCTTCATTCTTTTATACATACATAAACTTTTTCCTCGATGTCTTTTCTATATAGTCAAGCTATACCTAATTAATATTACGATATCAAATTGCCTTGAACTTTGAACTTTGAACTAAAATACTAATTACATTACTATTGCCATTCATCATTGAGTACTTGCTGAACAAGTTGTTGGAAATGAACTCATAGTAATAATCTAATAATACTTTCAATAGTACAAAAGCAAGTTGTAGTATCTAACTGGAAATGTTTTCACATCATGGCCTTGTATTTACTAACTGATTAGATAATTATTGTAGCTTTATAATTAATTACTTATTGATTCATTTCTATTCATTCATATTATTAGTACATGAGTTTCGTCAATAAACACTGCCTTTTGTTCATTACTTGATTTGTTCTTTACGTTTACTGTACTAAACTCAGTTGTTTCTGCCTGCAACATTATTGTAGCTTGTTTTTCTAGTATTTACTAGCAACCTACATAGTACAGCTAAAATTAAACTAAATTACTAGCATATTATTATTAGCATTAGAAATTTACCCACACTTATTATATTCTTCTATTTATAACTCTAGTAGTACCTATGTTAGTTAATTACTACTTACACTTACTAGTCATTACATGAATGCAGGCGGTATTTATTGGATAACCTTTGTTTATAAGTAGCCAAGTAGTTTTTACAGTAACTTGTAGTTTTTCACTGAACTAATAAATTAATTTTCATTATGCACTTTAATACTTTTAGCATTCTGCAAATTGGAACCCGTTTTCTTTAGTATTTTGTTGATTGAATTTACAATTAGTTCTGAGTTTTAATCTGGAAGCAAAGCAACTAGTAAGTGCATTTATTAGAATAGCTCTACACATTGCAGTCATTATGAAAGCGATAAAATGAGTCTGTAGAAATATAGTGCATATGCATTTATCGTTTTCCATATTACATACGTATGTAAATATAACAGTAGTGTTTGAAAGTGATTGAAGATTGACACGGATGTGTATTATTAGCATTATAGTCTTGCTGTATGCGATGTGGTGTGGAGTATGGTATAGGTATTGATAGAATTTAATTAACCTAGCAAGCATTACCATAGAATTTTAGTAAGTACTTCTAGTTCTACTTAGTTCTAATGAGCTCTCATATTATGCTTAAAGTTTCCTGCACATTATTAGAAAGAAGGAAATCCAAATTGGGTAAAATCACGCGTCAGAAGAACTAGAACAACTATCATTAACACACCCCTGGAGGCTAAGTACTAAGTAGGTATACTCGTAGCTACGAATTTAATTTTGTAACAAGTATTCTCTTAGCATCAGATTTGCATCGTAATCTTTTCATTTTTAAACAGCCGACCTTATGACAAATAGCGTCGCACTGAAAGAGTTATAGCAAGTTACTAGTTTGGAATTACTCTCATATATTCATATTAGTCGGATTTGTTCTCGTATTTACTTCGCCGACTAAGCGTCTTTTTCTTATAGCTGTCATCACACTCTATTAAACTCTGTAGTGGATGTACGAGAACAAAAACTATAAGATGTAACATGACGATCCTATTTACTACATTACATTACACCGCATATACAGCTCAGAAGAAGTTTCTTCTTCATTGTACAAAAGGAGTGTGTAGTAGAAAGTATACTTTCTTGTATAAAGTAGCTTCATTACTCATTTCTATCATTGTACATTATGGACATTATTACATGCCTCCTATTGTACATTATGCCTCTACTAATGTAATGCTGTATCACTCTATACTTACAACACTTACTAATACACTTCTATAAAGAAGAACTACTTACATAATGTATTGTATACTACTCCCTGATAATAATATGAATACTACATAAGTCTACACTCTATACGGCAGTGCAATGCAATGCATTGGGATGGAGAAACAAGATACAGTGAGTCGAGGCTCTCATTCTGTCATTCTCTCATTGCTTCTGTACTTACTTTACTACTTGTATTATAATGATCGTGTATGTGCTCTGTGTGTAGCCAAGACAAGATACTTTCTCAAGCCGAGCCAAGTACAAGGCACACAAAGAGAGATGATAATAGAGACAGAGGAGCATGAGACGCAGGATCACTTTCATTGCGTCATTTACAAAAACTCAACTACTCCACTACTTCTACTACCAAATGACTACTATCTCGGTGTATTAGGGCACAACTGCGACTACACGTCTTTTTACTTTGACTATTTACTCAACTTAGCAAGAGCAGTTGCAGTCTTTGTATTTTCGTTACACTAAAACCGTCCTTTTATACTCAACGACGACGGAAACCAAGGAGCGAACACAGAAGAACCTACATTAACCCACTACCTACATACTACACATAAAAGCAAGATAATGCATTGTATACACACACACATTCACACAAAGCTAGATGTAATATACATAGAATAGTACTAGTATGTATATTGTATATAAGTACGCGGTGTGTGTTAAGAGATTTTACTGTGGAGTACAATAATATATTATTACGTTGCGCGTTCTTACTTTACTTTATATGTATGTGGATAGAAGGACTGTAGTTCTTTCGTAGTGGAAAGAGAAATGTGTTCACCACGCCAATAGTTTGTTCCGGTTAACAGACAAAGACACTTACTTTATTCCACGACATGAAAAAACTGTCAGAGCAGACGGGCTCTGCTCTTTGCAATTCGCAACCGTGCCACTTCAACCAACCAACTCGACTCACAAATGAAACCAACTGTTTTAATTAATGCAATTAACCACAGGAGGCTCGTCAATTTCATTTCACTGCACTTAACAACTGAATATAGAAACTAGACCATATTTACACTATGAAATATTGAGAAATCACATTTAGTAGTTTACACAGAACAATATATAAATACTACTAGGAATACCATTTACATTACTTATGTGTATTACTTAGATGCATTAGTTATATTATATACAACAACACATAGGGACCTACTCATGGTTCTAAATTTAAGTGCCAACTCATAATGATCACAGCTCGTCATTCCCGTTTCATCTTTTCACTCACAGTCACAAATACACCATAGCATGCACACAAACGTCATTACACGAAACAGTTCTAACGTAGTATTATATATTTACAATATAAGCGAAGCATTAAACATTAAACAAGAACTGTGTGCACTTAACTACATCAATTAGCTTTGCAAATGCAGCAGCCTGACTGAATTTCATCCTCCGGACACAGTCAAATGATCTTTTTCCTAACGATATTTACAAAAGACAAATGAATACCACAGAAAGAATATATAGCTCTCAGCTCGTTAACAATGCACACACAGCACAAGAAACGCTTCATGTATTTATGTATGTGAAAAACAATAGAGAAAGCAATGCATGCAGAAAGTACTCGTGTAACTAGCATGATTAGCATGTAGCGTGAGCATGTAAGTGGAAACTGGATGTAATAGTGTGGATATTATTAGTAATAGTACATTTATTTATACTACACATGCATTGCAAAATCCGAATGGTAGTTGTGTATTATGTAGTATGTAGCTCAGCTTTGTTTTGTGTTGTTGTTGCTGTTGTTGGTGTGATTGGAGCTGTTGCTTGTTGGTTGTTATGCGACTGTCAAGCAAAAGTAAGTCAGCAGAACCTTTACCGCCTATATGCCTCTATACAATATGCTTTGTTGTTATTGTTTTCCTTTTGAGATTGTTTGAAGTAATCACACTTCATATTCTGTGTAATGCGTTCTAAGGTATACTATGCTATATAGGTAGCAGTAATGGAAGAAACAGGCTCTTGGCTCAGCTCTTCATAGATTAGCTTGTAAAGTGCTGACGATAAATTAGCCAGATGTTTTTCGCAAACCAACCGAAAAAAGTCTCGGAGACAAGTTAGCTACCTACCCATGTTGTGAGAGTTGAGAGATTTATCTTAGTAGGTCTTTATAAAATTATTGATTCACAAAAATGGCTGTTGTACAATTAAATGGACTTCTTATGAGCTTTTACATCGCCAATGGAATTACGAGAACCTGTATGTGAAGAATAAGAATATTATTTTCTGAAAGAATAAAAATATTGTATTCGGTACTGTCAGCACAGGTATACAGTTTAAATATTTCGAGTGATGTAGTAATTTTTGTAATTGTATGTCATTCTGTGAAGTTAAGCCATAAGAAATCTGAGACTCTCGTAGCTACTACATATGACATACTATAAGTAAGTCGTAACTCTTAACCCACAAGCTATTTAATGAGTCACAGCCACAAAAGCAAAGTGAGTCTCTTTTTACTAGTTGTGTCGTAAATTTTCTTTTATGTTGGTCTTCATGCTCCACAGAGTTGAATGTCCTTCCGCTTGTCATCTCCTTTAATTTAATGCTCTACCTTTGTACAATCACCATTGCCTATATTAAATATTACACGCTTGTGCCTTAAATGTAATTCAGGCAGCACTTCTGACTACTGCCAGGCAATTACCTGTAGTTTATAGTTCATATTTCTTTGCCCGTTTTAATGAAACTTGAAACAAAAGGAGTAGCTATATTCTATATACGTAGAATCACGTAAAATTGGAAAGGCTAATTCATAGCAACAGTATATCACCATTACCACACCGGTTTACAAACCGGAAATTTAAGAATGGAAATCCTTCACGGGACATGCATGCATGCAACTACTATTATAGTAGTTCTATGTGTTCATTCTTAAGTGTAGTATGTAATGTGTAATAGTGTCTCGTGTATTATTATATTAAGAATATATATTCAGGAATAGTGTTTTCATTGTTTTGGTTTGATGTTCTCTTATCGTTAGTTATGTCTTGACTTGGCTTGGTTTGATGAAGAGTTTCAACTAGACCGGGTTGCCTTTTATTGCCTTGTCCTATGCATAGCATGACATTATGATTCTGTATATATTTGTAGTGCGATTAGTAGAGGCAGTGACTTTAAATAAGCACGGATTGAACTATTTCAAGTACAATATGAGCTCTGTTAATTTCGTTTCGTTGTTCGCAGACGTGGATGTTCCATGCTGCTCTGCTATAAATAGGATTTGTTTTCAGTCTCTAAACGTTCGTTCTTAGTGTGTCAGCCGTTGTTGTATTGTACGTAATGTAAGCTAAGTACTGGTGGTAGTAGTAGTAGTGGCACTAGAACTTGTAAGTAGCATGTAGTTGTTCTCTTTTTCTGTTCCTGTATAATACACACATTTTTATACTATGTGAGTTGTGAGCTTTTGAGATTGAGACGGATTTCCAATGCTTTGCTTAACGGTGGGGGTAGCAGTGTGTTGTGTTGTGTACGAAGTGCTACTACATTAAAGTAATAATATCAAGTCGACGTGGGCCACTCCACTCTCTTTCTCTCTCTTTCTTACTATTGGTATAGCTACAGACTACCAACCAGTGTATATAGCCACAAGATCATTTATACACATACGTATGTGTACTATGTACATCCCATTATAAGTACTACGAGCCGAGAATCTCTAAAAAAACACAAGAAAACCAAAGATTAAATATCACTACTACCTACTTTCAACTTATTAGCTACAATTTAGCATAAAGCATTTATTTGTGGCTCTTTTTCTGTCTTGTCTTCTTCTCAACTAGTATAGTCTTGACTCGTGACTTGTACTTGTGCGAATTCCATTGCAAATAAATTCTTAGCATCAACATTGAATATTTAGAGCTTGCTAAATAATTAGTGCTGTGTCTTTAGTAATTCTTTAGTAATTCATTCTGTAGATTTTCTTACTATCTGTTTCTCATTCTATCGTTTCATTTCATCTCCTTGTTTGGTTTCTTTCAAATTAGTTTTGTGCTCTGTTGTTTGTTTGTGAGTCTCCAGTTCAAAGGCAATAAAATAGTACAGTCTTAGTAAACGTAAATGTTAAACCAATACCTACTGTGTTCCTTCACGTTGCTCATTGTTCAATGCTCAGTGTTTAATATAAAAATATCCAATCCAATTATACTATGTTGTATGTTTAGTTAGTAGTACAAATACGTACATATACTATTTACATTCATTTACCTTATACACGCTAAAATGTTTTTGAGTTGAATGCAACAAATTATTATTGTGATAAAACTACCGGCATTTGTACTACGTAATAATAAATTAGTACCGTAAAGGAAACATAGTACGAAATACTAAAAATACAAATGAGTGGGTCACAGTTATCGAGGAGAGATTCGGGTAAGATTAATCCTGATATTGAACAATTCATTCCTTCAGTAACTAATAAATAAATACAACCATCCATTAAAAGTGTTCTTATAATGTGATGATTCCTTAATGCATTTACTGAAATCTCGCAAACGCTTGCTATCAAAACAACTCCAAGTGAGAATTGAGAAAAGAGCGAGAGAGACTCAATATACAGCCTGTTGACTGCGTGTGTGTGTGTGTGTGTGTGTATGAAATAATAAATCCTAATTACTGTTTTATTTCTGTTTTCTACTATTCTAGCGAGAATTTACTTGGAAATCCTGAAATTAGAGCAGGAGCGGCAGGAAGCCAAAAATGCAGGTTAGTAGATTCTTTTTTTTTGCTTGAAGGTTATGTTAAGTTATCTATTTACACATAATATTATTTTCATATATTATAAGAAGAAGATATTCTAAGCCAGGTATATGAATTTGACACGATTCTTCTGCAGCGAAACGAAAGTTGCTCATTTTACCGACAATGCTAGAAATAAATCTGGTTAGGTGCCTATAGTTTCATATGATTCTTTGCAACTGCCACGTACTGTTCAACTCCGTGTGTGCCGGGTGCACGCAGACGGTTCTGAATACATAAACACTAAACAACATCGTCCGTAACAAATAAACGGATAAAATATTCGTTCCAATTTAGCCGCTAGCCTTATGATATCGGATTCAAATGGAGATTGTATGTAGATGTTATGGTAAAAACATACAATTTGCTTGTGTATGTTTAGTAATGATTTGTTATTATCATATATACAGAAGCCTTAGTTTTAGCGGAAGCACAAGCTGCTCAACAAAGTCAATACTCAGTCGAGAAAGAAACTGAAGCGGGCAGAAAATTTCTCGCTAAAGTGATGCAAAGGCGTAAGCAAAGACAACAAGCAGCTACCAACACGTTAGAAACGCCAGCATCAACTCCATCAGAGAAAGAGCTTAGTCCACCTGCAAATGCCTATCCTATAAGGTCAGTGCTAATAAACCTTTAAGACTTTCTTGTGGAAAGGAAACCATTCAACCGTTGCAATATGTCGCTACGTGTTGGAGACCCATGTCCGCATGCCAAAAACGGATTTGCAGATAAATTCGTATATGCTTTTAGTTGTATTAGTAAAACTGTATAGTAGAACAGTACATTATAAGCTACTTAGAGTCGCTCAATTTCATATCTCTTTCCTTCTGACTTATTTTTCCAGAGAAAGACCACCTGCGAAAGGGCAAAAGTAAGGAAAACATTTTCTAGTCAATTGAACGTGACTTTCAGCTAGATTACCTTAATGTAATGAGATATTTCTTTATGTGCAGACCGGATCCTACAGCAGGCTGGGCATGTCCGACCGGACTAGGTCCTTTGAAAAAGTGCAATCAATTTACATTGAAATTGACTCCTCCAGGTTCCAATGTCGTTTTCCATTTGAATTGTTGCAAATAACTCACTCACGACTACTTAAATGTGATGCATTGCTCTTCCCTTCTGTGTGTCTATAGAATGCTGTGGAGGACCGCGTCTGGTGGATATTTACAATACAGCTGACAAGGTTGTTTTAAATGGAACTATTGACTCAGACACAGAATACTTTCTTAGACCACCTGGTTTAGAGCCTGAAGATCCCTTATATAGCTTAATAACGATGAAGTGTGATGAAGTGAGACACATTGATAAACAAACGTCATATGAGTGCCTACAAAAAGAGTGCACTTACGTGAAACGTGAAAGTATACAGTGTTATATATAATCTGTGTTTTTTATTAGCTGAAAAACGAAACATCCATATCATTCCCAGATCTTGAAAACATTGCGTACATCTGCAAGCCTATCAAAGCGAAAAGAATTTCGCCGCAACAGGAGTATGAAATAGATACTGGGGAAGGATACTCGAATCATTTCAATTTTGGCATTGAAGTAGGAAAAGGGGGAACGCCTAGAAATCCAGAATACGTTTTCAAGGTTTGTTGCTAGCAAAGTAGGAGAATCTTTTTATAAATCATGTTGAGGGGATAATTGAAAATGACATGAGTGGTATTCTTGTCTGATATAATGAATGTAATGTTCACAGATGATAAACCCAAACTTGACAAACGTCGCAACAATAGTGCTCCTGTCCAATTATAGGACTGCTGAAGTGATTATGGATGAGAATCTCTGGCCTTCACAAAAAGCAGTAATTCTAGCTACCGGGTTTTATATGATCTGGGATATGGTATTACTCAATCAAATCTTTTTACATTAAAAAGCTTACACACATGTTTTGATCCTTCTTGGCAGTCCTTAAGGTGGCGGTGCAGTACTATGCTCATTTCACCGTTTTTTACCACTTATTTCGCTATAACTTTAAAATGGAAA
>JAQFYB010002473.1:0-24290 GCA_034694085.1 Pogonognathellus longicornis
TATTATAGTTTACAGCAATTTATTACTATCCGGGCAAATCACAAGATTTATTGACTACATTACTCTGACTACCTGTAGAAAATGTATACAAGCTCTCACAGTAAAGTAATGTATGGTTGTATATCTGTATACATTTAACTTCACTATTCACTCATCTATCTCATTCGGCAGTTTAAATGAATGTATCGTTGTATTCTAAGCAATCTGTATGTAATTCAAATTCAAACTATACATCACTGTTGAAATCGTCGGCTTTATATAATGTGCACTTAATATCAATCTCATGGTATAATCCAATGGTTTATTATGCCATTATTGGATACTATTTTATCCGGTATGTGTAAGTACGGAAAATCTGTTATCCAGTAACTGTAACCTAATTAATTATTATACATCAAATAAATTATCGTTACTTAACATTTACCAATCCACATCATATGATACTTTTAAAATATTACAGGAACTACAACACGGCAATTGTATATTTGTATAAAACTAATTACCTACATTCAATACTTTACATGCTCTTGATATCTTCGCATTCCAGGTAATTCAGACAATTATGAATTACCCTTCACCTTGCCCTTCGGGCATTCCAATTATTGACAGATTAATCATAAATTAGTAGGTACTGTGGTAAAATGAGTCAGCTAGAAATACAAATCTCATATAAAAATGTGTGTCTCTATTAACTGCTGTACTGTCTGTTCAACAGAGATTGAGTATTTTTCAACATTGCTTGGCATTTCCAGGAATGTAAAAAGTTTAGTTAAGTAAATACATAATGTAATGTTGAATGTATTTACATGTGGAAAATCATAACATAAGATTACGGAATGCCCATAAAACGTCAAATTACCTGAGAATATGGAAAATTACATACAAACAGAATATTATGCATAAGAAGAATAATAATATGCATACCTCTATAGCTATAGGTAGTAGGTAGGAACTTTTTGTGTAGGAAAGGTTGAGATTCAATGTATTTGTTTTCATATACACAAACAAACACAATAATTATTATTGAACGCAATATCCGTATGATGAGATGAGATTTGCGTGAGACAGCTTGTCCTTGCGTTGGAATAAATGTGAGCCATTGATGAATGAGATGGATACAATAGCGGAAAATTCAAGTGTCAACGTGGTCAACATTCACAAACACGCACTTCTGTTCGTGTTGGATTGCAAAGTAAACAATTTGTTCAATATTTTGATCATTTTGGACAAATAGTCCTTAAATCTAAAAGTTTAAGACCCTTAAAGGAGCTGTCGACTTTGTAGCATACAGTTGTAAAGTGTAGGTTCCAGTTTGTCGTGTTGAGGAGTTCACCAAAAAGGTCTCAGCTGATTGATAGGTAAACAGTTAAGTAAATGTTGAATAAATGTCATTCCGATTGTTACAAAAAGTGACAAAAAGAAATAATACATACAACATAATATATGACTCACATATTTTTGAAATCGAAGTATAGTAATTTTATTAATTTTGTTTGTTCTTTTATTTGTAGAAGTAAAGTGCTGATTTTATGCAGCAAAAAGAAAGTAGAAATTAACAAGAATGGGAAGAAAAGTTGATTGGGCCGAAAAGCCTAAAAAAGGACCGGGTCGGAAAGCTCGTAAACAACCAGCCCCAACATTTCCAGGCGAAGGTAAATATTGTAGTAGTGTTGGATTGGACGAATAAATCTTTAACCATGAATCAAAGTACCTATATTTTTTTAGGAAAGGGGAGAATATAATTATTTTCCAAGAGTTAAAATGCTGTTTTAATTGTAGAACTCTCTAAAAAACTAGCGAATTGTAGCTTTCTTTGTTACTTATTATTTCCTCGTTAACCTCCAGTTTCTTTGGTTGTTTCAAATATTTAATTTTGAATACCTTTACAAGAAAATTCTGTATTATTTGACATTGGATGGAAATGAATGAAAATCATGGGATGTGACTTAATGTAAAATAATCAACATTAAATTGTTGTACGTTGTTAGATTAGTCACTTTACAAACTTACTTACAAGTGACTTTAGTTGTAAGGCTATTGTTTAACCGTATTATTAACAAATCTATCAATCTATCCATTGCAAAAATTGCATTATGTGTACTTTTAAGTAGAAGGGTATTCGGTGATATTTAAGATAAAGGTTTATTTATTTATGTACACCGTGCAACCGACAATTATTACTTATTTTCTTATTAAGAACAAATTTTTTATTATAAAACATCCCTTTTAATAATATTAATAAGAATATTAATTTTGTGTTTATTAGGTTCTAACAATAAGTCATTTAAAGGCCGTGTTGGTGGCAAGAAAGGGCCTTGGAAAAAAACCTTCAAAACAGACAGACCAGCAGGACCCAGACAATTCCCGAGACCAGCCAGATCATTCAATGATAGTAAGAATGAAGATTCTGGGAGTGACAATTCTTTCGACAGTGGAAATAAGAAAAAGAAAGTTTTAAATGGTACCAAATCAGTCAAGGGCGAAGAAACAAGCAATATAAATGAAAAATTAGCTAACCTGGCAAATAATGGGTTGAAAGAAAGAGTTGACAAACCTAAAAAACAATTTTCGGATGAAAATAGTGATTGGCTATCTCACAAATCTTCGAATCAGGAGCGTCTATTAAAAACTAAAAAGGAACAGAAGCCTGCAAAAGAAAAAGTTGTATACCATTCCGACGATAGTGACGATGAAAGTGAGGATGGCGGAGCTGATTTTGCTGAAGAGGAGCATTCCGCCAATGAAGATGACGATTATGACGGATTAATGCAAGATGAATTCGATGCTGATGAAAGTCCAGCTGAAAGTGAAGAAGATAAATCAGATAAAGATGAAGATGATTCCGACGAAGACACACTGTTACCCATCGAAAAAGAAGCAGACAAAATTAGGGAGAAACATAAGAAAATGCAGTAAGATTATTACCGTATATTTTATGAAGATTTTATACAAATGGTTTTAAACTGACAATGCTTATTTTTCAGGGAACGATCCCAAGCAGAATTAGCTTCACAAATCGCAGATTCCGAAAAATTCGTATTTCCTGACGAGACGGATGAAAACCAAATTAGCGATATGAAAGAAGTCGAACATAGAATCCGTGAAGTAATTAGCATTCTCTTAGATTTTAAAAATAAACGAGACGAAAACAGGTGAGTTTCCAAAAAATTGAATTATCTTGTTTAATATGTATAATTTCTATCTAAATGTATTGGTAAGCTATTAGTCATCTAAACTGAAAGTATATATTTGTGTATTGTAGGAGTCGATCGGAATACACGGAACTTTTGCTTAAAGATCTTTGTAAATCGTTTGGCTATAACGAGTATTTAATGGACCGCATAATGCAAGTATTTCCTTTAGGAGAACTGCTAGATGCTCTTGAGGCTAATGAAGCTCCCAGACCAATGACAATTAGAACGAATACCTTAAAGACGAGAAGGAAGGAGCTAGCTCAAGCATTAATTTCACGTGGAGTTAATTTAGATCCAATCGGAAAATGGTCAAAGGTGGGATTAGTTATTTATTCTTCTCAAGTTCCAGTAGGAGCCACTCCTGAATATCTCGCTGGCTACTATTTAATTCAAGGGGCAGCCAGTTTTCTGCCTGTAATGGCATTAGAGCCAAAAGAAGGAGAGAGAATCATGGATATGTGTGCAGCTCCTGGAGGAAAATCCACTCATATCGGTAAGACCATCCCATATTTACAATAAAATAATATTCAATTACACTTAAGTATATGCGATGTATGATCAGCAAAGTAAGGTTTTTAAAATGATCTAGCTGCGCTTATGAAAAATACCGGAGTTCTGTTTGCGAATGAAATTAAAAAGGAAAGAGCTAAATCTCTTATTGGAAACTTTCATCGTATGGGAGTTAAGAATTCTGTGATTTGTTCTTATGACGGAAGAAAATTAAACGAGGTCATGAAAGGATTCGATCGAGTTTTACTAGATGCTCCATGTTCTGGAACTGGAGTCATTTCTAAAGATGCGTCAACAAAATCTCAAAGAGATGCGAGAGATATTCAGCGTAATGCAACCAAGCAAAAAGAATTAATTATTACAGCTATTGACTGTTTAGATGCAAATTCCAAAACTGGCGGATATTTAGTGTATTCTACATGTTCAATTCTGGTACGTTTCGTGAATATGTATTCAATTAGAATTAGATCAACGTTGAAGATACTGTATTATTGGCTATTTTCTATGGACATCTTTATAATTCAAATTGTGATTGTAGCCGGACGAAAATGAAGCTGTTGTAAATTATGCCTTGAGTAAAAGAAATGTCAAATTGGTATCAACTGGACTTGACTTTGGAGCTCCTGGGTTTACTCATTTTCAAGAGAAACGGTACCTATACAATATTTGCGAATAATCCTTATCTAGTTTATTTTATATGCTTTATTGAATTCTTACTGAATTGATACTAAACGATATGTGAAAATTAGGTTCCACCCAACTTTGAACTTGACTCGTCGATTTTATCCCCATACTCACAATATGGACGGTTTCTTTGTTGCGAAGTTCAAAAAATTCAGTAATTCTGTTCCGCCATCATCAAAGGATACTGAAGAAGCTGCTGAGGGTGAAGCAGAAGAAAGCACTAATGGAGAGAAATTGTCTAAAAAAGCTTTGAAAAGAAAAATTCACAATAGTTCAAAATCGGAAAAGAAGAAGCAAAAGTTCGAAGGCTTAGAAGATATTTAAACAAATTAAGAATATATCTTGTGTGAATTCGTCACACTTCACCAAGATACCTCTTTTTCGGTATTTTGAAATTATGTTGAATCATTTTTTAACAGAGTTTTGTTTTAGAGCGATATCAAAATGTAAACCATAAACCTGTAGCATAATATATATGACTTTACATGTATGTATTAATACAATATATTGTGGCAATGTATTGTATATGAGTTTTTAAAATGAGACAAAGCAATGTAACTAAAAGCGGGTTTGTCTCGTTTTTAATTCTCTATCTATCTGTATATTATGACTATGATTAGATCATCTGTTAAAGTTTATATAGAGTATTTCACTTTTTGTGTAAGATAATATAAAAATGTGACCTATGACAAATAAACCTATAAAGATGATTTGTTAAAAAATCGTGTTCAATCTAATATTGACATACATGCTGTGCCGCAGGAAAACTGAATAATATATAACACTAGCAATTTATATAGTTCAACTCATTTATGTAGATAGATTAAGTACCCATCAGTTTACCAATTTCATCATTACTGTGTTAAATATACACGAAACTCGACCTTATACTCATGAAATACACAAATCACCTGTGCACATTTTTATCAGTCAAACTGTATTATTTTATCAGAAGATTTGCAAGGGTGAGCTTAGTGCCAAGGCACATGGCTCTGCCCCTTGGATGTTCATGTTTGCACTAGATATTTTCATCATTTCGTAAAAAGGACTTTTTTAAGTGCTTGAAAGACCATTGTGCCCCCTCCGAAATGAAGTCCTCAATACGGCATTGTATATTTTATTTGTAAAAGATTTGCTTCACTTTTATCTATCATTAAATACATTCCCACACTACAGATTGCAAACATTGAGATGAGAGCGCATCAATCTCTTCATGTTTTGCAAAATCGTCCGTGAATTGAATGACATGATGTGCGTGGATATATTAAAGGTTGACACATTGTACAAGCGATGAAACTGTAACATGCAAATACCGCAGGGACCATCATAGCTGATGAGTAGGCAGTAACTACTACACCTATATGGTAATAATAAAAAGTAACGTGATAAGATTTGTTTCGCCTTCATTTCATCGTCCATACACGTTCATCTGCATAATTGGTAGAATAATCACTCAATTTATTCCTGCATTATATTCACTCACCTGCTGACAATTATTATTCTTTATTTAATTTCACAGTAATCATTTGGACATGTTAATTGATTTTTTGCTACCGTTCTGTTGTGTAAGTGATTTTTTCATAATAGACTGAGATTATGTGGGATGTGTGATTCCATAATATTATGAAGTGCCAAAAGTGCAGATAGGTAATGTAATACCCTTCGCTTAAGACTTTAAGCCCTGTATAGCCCTATTAATTATTAATAAATATTGTTAGCAATAACCAGTTTGACAAACAACATCATGTGAAGATGAGATGTAATTGTACATTAATTAGATTCAGATAATTGTAGCAGTAGCATACCATAATTCATACAAACTGAAGGACACAGGACAGGACGACAGGATGTGTGAGTGTGACTGCCTTTTTACATTTGACGTTCATTCACTATCACTACCTTTAACAAGTTATTTATCAATCTCAATTTGAGTCATCTTTTTTAACGCTTAGTAATTAAACGTACCTATTCTTTTCTGAATCCACATATTATGTACTTGAAAATTTAATTGTAAGTTACTTCTTTGAATTCTACAAGATTTATATACCGATTTCATAGCTCAGTTTGTATAGTAGTCAAATCTTGAGACAGTTTTGTAGAAAAATATAGCAATCATTTTGTAACTAATTTCATGACTGCGTGTTGTTTTCATCGATTCGATCATTTTTAAACAGTCTCATGATATTATTTTGAATTTTATTCCTGTACCACTTACGTACTGACGTATTACATGTAAAATTCTTGTTCCATAAAGGTACCTTACTGTAGGTACTTCAAAGTTAACTTCAATCTCCATATTTAATGGGTGTCTAAATTTAGACGCTTTAATACAAACAATAATTACTTACATAAAAATATGTATCGGTTCTCTGAATTTTTATCAGAAAATATTTTATTAAATTGACAGATTACACATAATTTTTATCTTAATTAATTATATTTGAAGTATCGATTTACAAAACATTCTGAATACCAATAACGTTTTTTAATAGGATGTCCTATTCTAAGTAATTAGTTTGCTGTCTGCGTGTGTCGACCAAAGGTGACAATAATTACGTCAAGAAATAGTCGAGTCCTTTACTCACGATCTATAATATCTATCATACATACATTTATAAGTTGCTATTCAATGCAGTTGCAATTGTGTATCGATGTAGAAGTTTCGCTACCAAATAAGTAGATAGAGAAATTAGCAGTTGTGTACTATGGTTTTACCAAAGAGTAATTGTTCCCCACACCATGTGAAGTGATCTTAACATTGAATTAGTTGCGTGAGTGACAAATAGTTCTTATCTTATAGCATAACTGGCTGGATAGTCATAATACTTACGTTGGACAAACTACATATTATGTAATGTATGTGTCTATACACGTTTAAGTGAGATTGATACACATGATATAAATTACTTCACTTTCAGTGCTCATTAAAGCTCACGTCAAACTTGTACTGTACTTAGTTAGAATGTAGACCTGGAGTGAGGATACTGTACCAAGGCAAGTCTATGTATCCTTATCTTTTTGCCTTGACATGTAGAGTAGTATCAATATTCTATACTCTATGCTCTTAAAGGTGGAGTAAAAAATTTAAATCGTGCCATTGCATTGTCTCGGAAAGTCGTCTGATTAAGCACAATGTTACTACAGTTAGCAATCAGAATTCAGAACGTTCCGCTAATTCAAATTTGTCTAAGGATCAGACAGTTTTAACCTTACACACTTGTAGGTTGTAGTAGGTACTTGAGGCAGTATGTGGATGTAGAGACACATTTATTATGCATACATACATACATAGAATAAAATCTTCTGCAAATTTTACTCTGTTTGCAAATCAATTCAGACTTATTTGCAACTGTGTCAAATCTCAAGCCACAATATCCTTAGCTACTTTATTCATATAGAATTCTAGTCTGCAAGTTTGTGAATTGTGGCTAGCTGACTACTTAGCTGCAGACGGCATAGATTGAGAGGTAAGTAAATTGATTTAACACAAATACAGCCGAATGAATGAAATTTTGCCAATATTTTACGTATTTTAATTGCTAATTAATTTGGGGTACCTATTTGTGACGATTGCAACTTTATGCAAGTGTTGATGGCTTGGCAGGTCTCACATTCATTAGTGCGGAGGAATGAAATAATCAATCCTTTGATAAAGCACAATACGTATAACGCGTGTGGATGGATTTGTGTAGGGATGCACTTTGTATTATATACTTACATTGTTTGAATGTGAGTGATGTTTGCTACAGACATGCTCCACAATATCCTACAATAATATTATGTACCCAAAATGTACTGGTTGCCAGAAAAATATTTTATATCTGTATACATATTGTTGTATTCAGTTGTATTAGGTATATTGTTGCATTGCATTGACCATAGGGCCATAGAATCGAGCAATGTGGCTACTACACAGACTGCGAGTACAGATCTTTGTTTTGGCTCGTTTAAGATTTTAAGGTTACGAATGCAGACAATCAGAGGGTTGTAATAATATTATTCTTATGATAGTACGTAAACATTTACATAGGTAGTATACAAAAGACGTTAGTCTCTCCATATAAACTTAGCCTGAAGGAACATTACTTTTACTACTTGTATCATGCTTCAATATTATCGTATTGTTTGACTCTGTCTTATTCAGTTGTGTTCAATTTGTGCTTGCGTTAAGAATACTTACATAGCACTAACGTGTACTTCTTTCACATTCTCGCTGACAGTCAAACAGACGTGTAGACGTGATTAATTTTAGCCATTAAATTTTTAATACCTACTAAAGTTACATTACATTAGCTATACTCATGCACATAAATACTGTGCTCTAGGTTGCACATACCCACGTTCAAACTAAAACAGTTTCTTTGGAATATACCATTGTTATTTTGCTCATTGCATACAGTAATGTACATACCTAAACTAAATATACATTATGTACGGTAACTCATACCTAGGAGCATAGGTACTGTGCCTACATGTACTCGATTCGAAATAAACCCTTTCCTATTAATTTTCAGGAATTATTTTGTGTCAAATTCAGTTGAAAACAGACAGCTTTAATAAACAATACAATACAGTGACTTAATTTTATCTTTAAACAGTGTTTGTTTTCTTCGCACATTCTATACATGGAAACAAATGATAGTAACATTTACATTTCCAAATCTATTTACAATCATATCTGTTGATAAGTAGCACAAATATTATTGCTACTACTGAACTCACTGTTACTTTTTACTGCATGTCAGATACAAAAACGTCATCACATCAGATAACATACTTTTACTTGTTTACGGTTTGTCTATGATTTTTGTAGTCAGCATTACTGTATTATGCTTTTCAGAATTCTGCTGTTTCTGCGTTGCCACTTACATAAAAAGTAGGGTACATTCCAACAAACAAAGGTAATTTCCAGTAATTACAGTAACAGTGGGAGTAAGTGGGAGACTAATTTCGTTTCATTGCTGTCTGTTCTAAAATCTACGCTCTACTAACAAGTACTTATAAGAGTTAACAACAATATGTAACTTTGTGCCAACTAAAGTCAGAAACGTATAAGGATATACCTGTGATACGCTAATGTAAGAATAAGAAAGGAAGTAATTCATTCTTGAGTGTTGAAAGACTTTCTGGAAAACGACATACCTACTAGAGTCAATGACTAAGGAAGAATCAACCCAATAGAACAGGATACAGCTAGATATGGTTAACATTTAGAGCGGACTATGAATGTAAATGTGATACAAATTCCTTAGGTATCATGAATACGTGCAGTCTTATAATGCATGCACTTTGAATACAGCATTGAAGATCGAGATCGAGATACATATATCAAGATAGCCCATGTACGTTGAGTTCGTTAATAATCAATAATAAGTGATTAAACCTTAAACTTTGCATTGTGAAATCGTGCAGGGAATTAAGTTTCTAAAGTGCAATGGAATGTAATTACATCATGTACCTGCTTCCTAAAAGAAATTGTCAAAACAATACACTCGAATTCATTCAGTACTCGAATGCATGAACATTTAATTTCGCTTGCCAATAATTTGTGTTCCAAATTGTGAAGTGCTAAAGGTACATACAAGTCAAAACTGTAAGGCTTGACTGATTGCAAGACTTAACTAAAGGATTTAATAACTACAAATATATATTCCAGTCAAACTGTTCGTCATAATTAGTAATTTTCTTGTAATGACACCTCCAATCTTTGGTGTATGAAATTTCACTATGAGTAGGACACTTTATGGATATGTCGGCTACAGTGATAAGATATACTGTCATTTTCCCAAAGAAGCAAGATATTTTTGTGTCATAAAATAGTAATACAAATCCTAGCATAATACAAGCTAATAAAAAGTGAAACTTCAAAATGGAAAGACTGAGTGTGGATAACCTGTCAATCGGGATCTTAGCCAGAAATTCTCTGAGCGTTTCCTCAAGAAGGGCAAGCCAGATTTCTTTGTTGGCTGAAACATCTACATCGGAACAATATCATCACATCGATGATAGAAATTGGTCCTGGAGCTTTTTAAGAGTAAGTAAAGTTTAGAGCTTTATGTCCCTCTCACAACACTTTGCTTTCTCAATTAAGTGCACGTATAGATAGGTGATTATTCATTTTTCTTTTTCCAGAATAGCTTTCGTATCAATGATTTGCAAGACTTGTATCATCGCTATGTTCGAAGAATTCAAAACGCATATTTCAATGTCTACTTAATACTCCAAATTGTTCTAAGCCTTTTATACATACTAACACTAATTTATTTCAGTTTAACATTTGCCAAAGTAGAAAGTGGTTTTTCAGATTGCAAGAATAGCACATCATACCAAGATAAGGTATTAAAGCTTTAGCAACGTTTTTTTATACAAAAATCCTCATTACTTCATTCAAGTGTATTACTGTCATCAAAAGATATTCTTTGATATCAAAGTGTAAATGTTTTCTTTCTCACAGAGTCCCCTGGAAATGGCTCTTCCAGAAATATTTACACACGGAATAATAATAGTATTTTGCATAATAGCGGCTATGATAGCCTGGAATGAGAAAGTGTTCCGGTCTAATCCTCGATACCAAGTTCTTCTATCAGGGTTGACAACGTTTGTCTTAGTAGCATCTGATCTCGGACTGTCATTTTATTTCGACAAAATGTTCTGCCGTATTAGGACATCACAAGGATTCCAAACTTTAATAGTAGTCTACTTTTTCCTTCCACTACCTAAAAAAGTTGAGGCAGCTATACTTGGATTCCTTGT
Source organism: Pogonognathellus longicornis (assembly GCA_034694085.1). Lineage (NCBI taxonomy): Eukaryota > Metazoa > Arthropoda > Collembola > Entomobryomorpha > Tomoceridae > Pogonognathellus > Pogonognathellus longicornis. The sequence goes on from JAQFYB010002473.1 coordinate 11,142, forward strand.
CACTGTGTCACATTTGACATTTACGGGAGTGTTTTTCTACGACAATCATGAAGATGAGACGCTAATTATTCCAAGGGTAATTTAGTAATTTGTCAACATGCTGCAATAAATGCATTTATTGCAGCATGACGAATTAAGTAACTAAAAATTATTACCTATGTACTTATATGGCATAAATCCTATACCTGATACATTAATTAATTATAAAATCAATTTCCAATTAGAATAGTAAAGTAGGTTTTGTTTCGATGATTTTTTTCAGTTGATATCCGAATTCTTTTTCTATGTATGTGCGAATCTGGTGGGAATGTATTCGCAATTGTTAAGTGAGGTGACAGTCAGAAGAGCCTTCATGGACCGGTAAAATAGTGAACTGATTATTGGCACACTCAAATAACTTCATCATGCGATGATTGTACCTAACTAACTAACAAGTAATTTTTCCTTGTGTATATTTCAGTCGTGGCTACATCAAAAGCACCATAAAGAAACAGTACGAAAAGAAACAAGAGGTGTGTCTGATTTTTATCTTTCTGTTTACTCTAAGACAGTTCACACTAGGAGTAGTCTGTAACATAATAGCTATTGCCTCATAATAATAACAATTACCGACCGGTTCAACATTGCACAAACGGTAAACGAATGATTTTATGCGAAATGCATTTATGCATCACATTGAACCAGTAAAACAATTATTTTAATTATGGAATCGATTTGTATCGATAATGTTTGATTGACTGAACGTATGCATGTGCATTGAGTTTATTCAGGGCTAACTCGCAACGAACTAATAAGTAATATGAGGGTCACTCGTAAGGTAAGTAAAGTCAAGTCAAATCACAAAATTTTAAAGATAAATATTTGAGTGCATGCGAGAACATGGATTTACTGATATATCTCAATCTCAGGTTAAGGTCGCTATGCATTGTACTTACGCTAATATCCCAAATACCTACACACGACACACACTACACACTACATAACAGAACAGTACAGTACAAAATTTATATTTGTATAACTAATCTATTCTCTCTACATACATAGAATACATACTTTGTTGCAGCCTATGCTGATACATTAAAATTTCTTTGTTATAAATGTATGTATGTCTATATCGGCATCAATCTATCTAGATACATTCTAACATGATGTCAGGTCAAATCAAGTCATAGTATCTCAATAGTGCTACAACTATATTTATAATGTTCCACATAATTAGGTACTTACACTATTTGTTCTACAAATAGCAAGGAAAGCACAGCACTATGATATTTTTCCATATACATACATACTCATACAATATTCCATACAAATCCTTCGACATAATATTCTCCATATACAGCACACATACAATATTATGTATTGAAAAATGAATGTTCCTGAATCTGAATACAGAAATGATTATTACAAGTGCAAAATGTCTATAGAAGGAGCTTATGTAACTGTAGCATATTATGGTATCATAAAATAATGTTATTATCGAACCATGCAACAGAACATGGACAATCTGCTTCTAAATAAGATAGTAATAAATAGTTACGATGGGTTTTCATTTCCATGCATGTTGGTTTACTTTAGATAATGTAATTGTACAAAGGGATACAGAACAGGAGCATGCAATGTGCAGTGCAACCTAATAATGTCTTCAATAGAAACGTGTACACCAAAATACTTGACTATAAATCAAATAACAGCTGAATGCAGATAGGAGTAATGAGAATGGGGGTTCTCATTTAAATGCTAATAACTCTCGATAATAAATGCAGCATAAAATCAACACAATCCAATAACAAATAGCGTGGGCACTTATTACAGACCACTTAATTAGCAGAAATGATTGATGTGATACAAAGGGAATATAATGTAGTCTAATAAAACATCAACTGCCAAGTGAGCAAAAAGATTTATTTTATTGATGTCGATGTTGATGAAAACGTATTTTGATGTAGGAGCAATTATTGCAAAGTATACTGCCGAAACACATTTCCATCAAGGTGAAGGAAGAATTGTTAAAAGCTCTTAAGCAAATTGGAGGCGAATTGGAACCACATCATCAGAGCCATAGCCATAACCCTCAGCATCATCATCGCCACAACAATCATCGTCCTCATGGGACAGGTCCTGATAGTGGACACGGGGTCATGCACAGAAAACCATTTAGGTATCTTTTCCATGCCTTTGCATTGCAATTCTTTTAATAATATGACTATGACACTACACATGCATTCATGCATATAACGAGTACGAGTTTGTATTTATTGTTGCTTGCCTATCAATTTGTTGGCAATAGTAGTCAACTTGCATTGGATTATGGATATACGAGCTGTCAGTGTAATATTATGACAGTTTGTTGTTTGCACAGTGCGTGTCTAATTGGAGATTACTCTATACACACCACGTTAACAAGCTTTTATGCAAATAAACTTATTAGCAACATGCAAAAATAAAGAGACACTCTCACTTATCTTTGTTCTTGCATCATTTCAGCGAGTTGTATGTTGAAAAGCATCAGAATGTGACCATCTTGTATGCTGACATTGTCAATTTCACACCTTTGACAGTAAAACTTAAAGCTGATGAACTAGTTGACACTCTCAATGAATTGTTTGGACGATTTGATGATGCAGCTACGGTATGTACATGAATCAAAGACAATTTCAACCTTTGTACAACCACTTTTGCATTCATTATTAGGGGCAATGAAATGTATCCTTTTATTTTCTCAGAAATTCTATGTAGTATGTAGAGTCTTTGTATTTAATAATGATGATGAAGTTATTTTTTCGCTACAGAATAATAACTGCTTGCGAATCAAATTACTGGGCGACTGTTATTATTGTGTATCAGGTCTTTCAATGCCAACACCTGATCATGCAAAAAATTGCGTTCAACTTGGTTTCGAAATGATTGAAATAATTAAGGATGTTCGGTAAGATTACCTACATACTTTTTATTACTTACTCATTGAGATTCTTGACTTTTCTAGAGGATTTACAAGAAATTCAATTTAAAAAAAACCATAAATTATAAATCTCATTAATTAATACAGAGAAGGACTGAATGTGGATGTTGCAATGCGTATTGGAATCCACTCGGGTAACATATTAAGTGGACTACTTGGAATCTACAAATGGCAATATGACATATGGTCAAAAGATGTGACCATTGCTAACCACATGGAGCAATCAGGAAGGGCAGGGTTAGTACCTATTCATTTCTTTATCATCACAAACTACTTAGCTCATTAAATCAAATGAGTATGTACATGTGTCACTTTGATAATTACCCTCCTACTCTGTCAGTAAACATTAAGCTTGTTTTACCAGTTTATTTACAGTCGCTCATCTTGTTCTTTCATACAATTACACACAAACCAAACACATTCACACGCATTTTACACATGAAACGACTCTTGTTTGTCTGGTCCTTGTCTAGGCACCTCAAAGCGTGTAAAAACTGAAGCTGCTTCTTAATTGAGATATATTATTATTGCTACAATTGTTCTGTACAAATGTTACGCATGAATAACATTGGTCGCTTATGTAAATGCAATCGTTTGCGTGCAGCTAGTATTATGCACGCACTTTTTTCTTGGTAGGTAGTAAGGTAGTATATAGGTAGTCATTCTAGAGTTTCTTTTTGTAAAGGACACGTTTAAGGATATTTATCGATTGTGTGTTAGCAATTAACACTATTATGACTCTATCGCCAACCTTTAATCAATGAATAGTAGCGCAATGACACGTAAAACGTAAACATTTCTGGATGCATGCAGTCTTTAAATCATTAGATAAACAAAAGGTAGCAAGTACAATGTAGAGTGTTGTGCATTTACATGCAGACTCAAAATGCTGATAGTATATACGATTTATTACTAATAATAATATACCTTCGGTTTCTTTCAATGAAATTCAATACAATTGTATCTTAATGTAACCAGTTTTGCACTGTATTTGTAAACGTGCTACTCTATGTACTCTGATACATGCACTATCTATATGAACTTGCATGGAGTTCTTACAGTACTTACAGTAGTAGCGGTTACAATTTACTCAATAACAAACGGAAAGAGAGAGACATTTTATTCACGATTTTAAATTCTGTACATTATTTGAGTTGATTCAATGTATTAAATGCATTTTTTAGCCGGGTTCATATCACAAAACAAACCAAGGAGTGGCTGGGAGATGAGTACCAATATGAAAAGGCACATGGAGGACTTCGGGATAATTACCTGAAAACTAACAATGTCGAAACGTTTTTTATTGCAAACAAAAGAACAGCATCGACAACCCTATCCCTTGTAAGGTCTTTTCATTATTTTAAGTAAATTAAGAATTTTCAATCTCTTTACTCAATGTATGTATACAGTAGTACATTTATACTTTGTTTTAACAATTGTTACATAGGCACTTTATAATTAAATAAACATTTTACACTTTCGTTAACATTACATCTATATTTCAGGAAGACAATGAAGAAGGTGATAACTTTGAAGAACCTAGTTCAGTTAGAAAGACGTTTCATGCAAAGGCGGCAGGGCCGAGAAGGGGTTCTACAATGGGTACCGTAGATTCGCTTATAAAAGTATGCACAATTTTTCATATGGACATTTTATAACAAAATTGTTCATATCATAGTATCATAAACTAACTTCAATAATAATTTACAGAGAAAATCGTTAAGAATCAACCCAGATAGACGAAATTATCTGGCTGATTCAGATGTAGAAACTTTCCGATCAATGATGGACAAGGTTAACGAGCAAATGGAAAAAGCTATTGATGAAATGCCACTTCGTAAATCTGAGTGAGTTTATTCATCCAATGTCCATCTTCGGCCAAAGCTAATGGGCAATACAATATATTAACCTATACCTACCTATTCATCTCTCCCAATATGAACATTTTGTTTTTACACACGCAGTCAGTGGTGTCACCGAGGATCAAACTCACAAAGTGGTCAAAGTCATAATGCCGTCAAGGATGAAAACTCACAAAATGATCATAGTCATAAAACTGTTGCGGTGGAACAAAACTCACAAAATGGGGATAGTCATAGTGTCATCGAGGACCAAAACTCAAAAAAGGGTCATAGTCAGAAAGTCAACGAGGGTCAAAGCTCAAAAATTAGTTTTAGTCAAAGTGTCAACCCTTTATGGATGAATTTTGATTCTTTGGGCGCAGAAGTTCAGTTTCAAACACAACAGGATCCACTTTTTAAATTTTATGTCGGTTGCTCTCTAGTAGTTTTAACTTGTATAGGAGTTATCCAAATCATAAAAGTGCCATCGTAAGTTTATGCATTTACTTTTTTACTAATACTCAATACACTTACTTTAGTTTGCAATCACTGTTTATACAGCACATTGTTTCTATCACAAAGGTACCATTTAGTTCTATGGGTATCATTCGGAGTGGGACTAAGCTCTCTGTTGCTACTCATTCCGTTTTTATGGGTCAGTTATTTATGGAGTCGGATGAAGGATCCTCACAGGGAACTTGATGAAATCCCAGAGCCAGAAAATAAGTTTATTAGATTTTTTTATACGTGGTCCAATTCAGTTTCCAATAGTTGGGCATTACGCACTACGATGTATGCCATCATTACAATGCTAATCGCCACCTTTGCTATCATCGATGTGGTGAGAATTCCTCAGATTAATACACATACAAATTCTGTAAAGATTGCTAAGTAAAGATTACACAGGTTAAAAATCTATTTAACACATACACAATTGGTTTTGTCTAGATCGAATGTGAGAAGGATTTTGACACAAATCACACTCACTACGAGTATGAGGATAATTGCCACAATCCTTGGGTATGCTATATACAGAAAAACAAAATTATTGTTAGCAATGCGTTATTTAAATACTCCTTTATTGGACACTCCATTTGATTTTCAATGACATTGCATATTTCTTCTTTTCAGTATTTCACTTACAGTTGTTCCTTGGCTATATTAGTCATCTACGCATTCTTTCGTATACACTTTTTATTCAAGCTCGTCATGAGTATGGTGTCTTTGACTGCTTATGGAGCAACTATGTTTCAATTTAGAGACTACGTGTTCAAAGTAAGTGCTAGACAAACGAACCCTTTTCACTTTACAAATAATTTCTTTCATTAACCATTTGATGACTTTACAATTCATATTTGTCGATGACCAATTTTTGCTTTGTATGCAAATTTCTTAATTGTATAGCAAAAGGAAGGAGTAAGCCCTGCATTGTCTGCTGTGGGTGCTGAAGTTTATTCGCACTTCATTTACCTAATATGGATTACTCTTCTGCTGCACATTATGGACAGACAGGTGTGTGTTCGTTCACCTTGGTGGACGTGACATTTCATGCATTTAAAGTACTGTGATTTTATGAGACCTTATATATTTGTGTTGTGGAATATTATAATTAATGAGTGTTTTACGATTTATGATTCTAGATGGAATATATAAATCGTCTCGATTTCATTTGGAAAAGAAAATTGACAGAAGAGCATAAAGAAGCTACGTTAATACATTCAATAAATACTATATTGATCCACAACATTCTGCCAATGCAAATCGGTAAATAATTAGATTAGTTAGTAGTTATTAAGTGCCTATACATATTGACACAAGTATATTTGCCCAATTAAAACAATTTTTTTAAACAAAAATTAGCAAAAATTTACCTCGACCCTAACCGCTCCAGTGAAGGGCACAATCGTGGCTATAAAAATGTGTCTGTTATGTTTGCCTCTATACCAAATTTTATGGATTTTTACACGGAAACTGATCTCAATGACGAAGGAATCAAATGCTTACAACTTTTGAATGAAATTATTGTAGAATTCGACCAGGTAATTAATTTACAGCACGTGTATGTACATAAGTACAGAATGTGTATTGCATAATGTATTTCTCATAATATGACTATACCATGCAAATGTCTCAAAATGTTGTTGCTCAAAACGTAGGCACTCTTTGACCACGCTGATGTCGAGAAAATCAAAGTAATAGGAAGTACATACATGGCAGCTTGTGGTCTTGAAGTTCATGATCCTGGTAGATTATCTACAACTTCTTTACATCCTGAGTAAACTCAAAATGCTAAAAATATTTAATTCTTACATAAACAAGTAGCTTTTCAGCGCTTGTTATTTACTTATGATCCCAATGTTCTATCTAATGTTTGTGCCTCTTTTTTTTAAAAAAAAAGTCACGTTCCTGCGCTTAGAGATCCAAGTCAAAATACTGATGTACTTAACAACGACTGTAGAAGACGAAGTTTGGTTACACTAATAGAATTTTCCAGAGACATGATGATTCGCCTACATGCCATCAATAAAGACGCTTTTCAGGATTTCCATCTAAGAGTTGGTCAGTAATACTCTTGTTTTGATTTATGAACTTAGGAATGATTTGACCTTGTTGACATAAAAGTTCATTTCAAATTTTTGAATGAGAACAGGTCTTGCAGCAGGACCAGTGGTAGCAGGGGTGATAGGGGTTCAAAAACCACTATATGATATTTGGGGAGATACTGTAAATCTAGCATCCCGAATGGATTCCACAGGAATTGCTGGCAAAATCCAGGTAACATTAAATTACTCTTTCGATTTTATGGCACAATTTTTCAGAGTCAACTGTTTTACTTAATGATTTGTATTATATAGATCTCGGGAGAATGTGCGAAGCATGTTAAGCAAGCGGGTATAAAATGTGAGCCAAGGGGCCCTATAAGTGTTAAAGGGAAGGGAATTATAGAAACTTATTTCGTATCATTGAGTTCCAATTTTCAACTGCAATATGATATTGGGTCAAGCCTTGATAGTACAGATCTGTAATGTTACTCTTTGTTGAATAGCAAATGAAATATTCAATAAATTAACCTCTTTTGTTCAAAGAGACATTTTTAACGTTTATTGCAATACAACAGCATATGCGTTAACATGTATCAAACATGTACACAAATGCCATTTCTTAGGTAATTCATTTGTTTATACTCAAAATTACAGCATAGTATTCTCGATATTAAACATCAATATTGCATTGCTGTAGCCATTTGGCAGTAGATATATAATATGCAACAATCGTAAGCTCTACCTAATTAAGATATAAAAACTCTACTTCATACAATCCAAACTTTCGTTTCTTAGCATTTTTTATAAAGATTTTAGGTTAAGTACATTATAATAGCAAAAGAACACATAACTTATAACATACTTGTAAAGATCGTCGGATGCAAAATAATCTCATGATTTGTTCATTTCATTAATCATCTTCGTCCGATTCTTCAGATGCTGCCTCAAGCCAATCGATAAACTTTTTCACCTAAATAACAAAAATTACTCATCAAAACTACTGAAACAAATACAGTATGTTTCCATAATTTATAGGTAGCAGATAATAACTTATTTTCTAACCGAAGCTCGAAGTTCTTCAGACGCTTCATAAAACGATGGATTTTCGTACCACTCCAGTATATTTTCTTCTGTCAATACATCTTCGTCATACAGATAGTGCAGTATTTGCATCAACAAAGGACGGAAGTAAACATTATCGTTCGCATATTCCTATTATGAATGAGTACAGTTTTTATTATTATATTATTATAATATGCTTCCTATAATTCAGAATTCATAAACAATTTATCTGTCATACTTACTTCGATAGATTTTAAGGCATTGATTTGAGCCGCATCATTTTTAACATAATTCTTCAGGAGCGATTTATATTTTTCAAGAATTTGTTTAGTTTTGTCACATTGAATTTTAACAGAAAGTTCAAGGAAACCAGGATGGACTTTTGTCGGTAGAGCCAAAATTCCTTTACATACTCCAGCAGTAACATCTTCGAAATTAATATAATTCGCTGTTCTGGAACCGTGAATTTCAATGATTAAATTATCTATAGAAACATTGTCTGTGTATCCGCGCATTAAGCTTTCCAAAACCTCCAGGCTGAAATCTGTAAAAAAGTAAAAAAATTGCATCATCATATCATAAACTCCATTCATTATGTCACACTCAAACAATGTTTTGGTAACTTTAATCTTAATATGTAATAACTAATAACTAATAAATGTTCATTTATATTTAATAAAATAAAAAAGTACGTTTAAAATCCTTTTCTTGGATTAATCCGTCATCTTCATCACTTCCAATTCCATCGGCTTGGTCTACTTCTGAATCTGAAGCGTCGTCCTCAGACTCCGAACCAATCGCATCTTCATTGCGTTCTATGTCATAAGTTGAATTTTTAATTACGATTGTTCTAGGCTTTAGAGAAGATCCCTTTTTTATCTCTGTATTATCTGTTATTATGCACTGGTCAATAGTACAACCATCCTAAAAGTAAAAACGTTATTTTGTAAATATTTTAAATCTTTTGAAGCAATTGTTATAATTATAATAGTGCACGATTAATATATGTACTTACACCGATTGTAACATTATCACCAATGTGTGAGGCGGTAATTACAACGCTAGAACCAATTCGACATTTCTTGCCAATAATGCTATGGGCAATTTTTGAAAGCTTGTCCACATGGGTGTCCGCTCCGATCAACACTGATGAACCAATTAAAGCTTCCCTGCACAATTACAAAACATAATACGATTAACGAAATTGATAAATTCACAGAATCAAAGACAAAATATGAAAAGCAATTAATCTTACCTTGCAATTTTTACATTTGGTGCTTTATAAATAAAGTTATACATCATATTATAAACGGTTTGGTCTGGCCCACAGCCGAAAAGCATATCAGGTACTACAGGATATGTCCATCGCTGCAATATGTCACAACTAAAAAGAAAACAAATGCAAATTGAATTAAACATTTAAAATTCTATTTCATTTCGAATAAATGAGATTTGACAAAACACTGAAATACCTAATTCCGTGAAACGTGTCAAAATCTACTACTCGATTGGCAAATCCCTTTTCAATTCGATGTAGGTAGATAGAATTTCCCATTATTTCTTCATTGACAAGGATCTCTTTAATAAAATCCGACATAGATGAAAAGTCAAAATTGTCAGTAAAGAGAGGCAAAACACTTGAAGAACAAACAGCTATTCCTGTATCTGCCGTATCAAGATAAACGTCCATTTCCTTCCGTACATTTTCCTACAATCATTTAACGAAAAGAAATTATATGTATTTACATTTTAATTTGCTTGTGTTTAAAATTTCCTAATTTAACAGTTACTGATATTTTTTGACAGTAGACAACTTACCAAAGGAATGTTCAGTCTCTTTCCACTAAGTTTGTTCGAGTACGCAATAATTTTTCCGCTATTTGAATCTACAACAATTGCTGGGTTTTGATTTTCTGGACGAGATCTATGTCCTGGAAGAATTTTGCGATGGACTAGTGTCATAACAGCTCCTTTGTCTTCTTTAACTATTTCTCTATGACGTTCCAATAAAGGTCTTAGAGCAATGTTTGTCACCACACCGGCTGACATCAATATAAAATCATTTCGTATGCAACCCTTTGCATCTAAATCTCTCAATGCATCTCCCAACGAATGAGCACTATCTGAGCAAATGACGTTAATTGTATTGGGAAGATCTGACCATTTTGACAACCTTTTAAGAATAAATAAGAACGCATTTCATAAAAATTTTGACCAAAAATAAAATATATAAGGAAATCGAAATAATGAGAGTTAATTTTACTTAATGTGTTCCTTTATACTATCAGCTTGGTTAGAGCAAAACAGGAAAATTTCTTGGACCCCAGACACAGTTAAAGCTTCTAAAGCGTAGTCAATAATTTTTCTATTGGCTAAAGGTATAATACCCTGGACAAACAACAAAAGATTATTTCAAAAATTAAACCTGAGTATTTAAGAGTTAATTCGTTTGCATTTATAATATTAGTAACACTAATCATTAAAGCTAATTAAATCCTGCATCATTATTGCATCATATTTTTCGTTAGTTTGTATATATACTAAAACTTACTTCTTGAGTCAAAGGACATTCTGAGCCAAATATGGAGCTGCTAAAGTTATCGGCGATTAATATTGCCTGAAAAACGTCTTCCTGTTTACTTTTGCTCATCTTGAGTTCAAAACTTTAATTAATAATTCGGAATACGTACAAATATGTTGCAAATATTATTTCTTTCCAACAACGCCGGTCCACACGAAACATATTTTGGAAAGTCTGATTTGTGCTACGCGGGTACGTGTTAGTGTGTTCTGTTGAATGAATCCATAGCAGAAAACAGCTTCATTTTTGGTCGGGACGGGAGTGAACAATTCTTTAGATTTAGTTCAATGTTCACATAAATACATAAATCTTGTTTCAAAGTTCAATGTATCTATACAAAGCAAACGTAACGTTAAGTTTTTAAATAAGTATGATATAGGTATTATGATTATGATGCATGAAGTACAAATTGCATATACGTAAGCTAAATAAAGAATTTTTGATGGTATTAATATTAATACCTGCGAAGGTGCCGGCGTTGTATGGTATTATCATTATTTGTTATTTTGTTATTGGGAGCTTTTTGAAGTCAATCCACTTGCAATCTTACACTGCTTAAGAAAAAAACTCGGTTCAGGTTCATTTATGCACCTTCGATAGAGCTAGGCACCCTGAGTTAAGATTACCTCCTGTGGCAAGTTTCCCCAAACACCAAATGGGGTTATGGGCAAAAGCACTTTTGTCAACGTGGAGGTGAATAACTGGAAAAGTTTATGAGCGAGTGCTACCGGATTTTTTTAATAAACGCACCAAAATGACTTATTGGGGCAAGCATAAATTATTTCAAAAATCAAAGTTTTAGGGCCACAAAAAACGTTTTTTGGAAAACAGTTATTCACTATACCTCCTTTTGGGGAAACTTGACACAGGAGGTAATGTATTATTTTAACTCAGGGTCTATCGAAGGCGCATAAATGAACCTGAAATAGCCGAGTTTTTTTTCATGTTCATCCTCCAACTATTAAACTGAACATTTAAAACTGCGTAACACTTTCACATTTCAATCTTAACTAAATATTCAAAAAAAAGCTAATCTAACTCAAATTATACTAGCAATAATTTTCGAACTTGTCTGTAGATTCTGTGCTATAATCAAAAATTCATAAGCCAAAAGAGATGACAAAATGTGAAGATTATAACTTCTACAAAAACGAAATGTCAACAAAGCAGAATCATGGAGAATTTGTAGTGATGAATTTTATCTTTGGCGCTCATTCACACATCGCTAGGTGCCGATGCCGCACTTCTAAAGTTAAACGCAAAGTACCCCAATATCTATGTACTGCCATCGTGCCGTGCCATCGTGCCATGTACTGCTATCGTGTTTTTTGAGTTCGGTCGGTAGCATAATTATGACAAAACTGTTCGGGTTTGGTTTGGTCAAAAAAAAATTATTGTTCAGTTCGGTCGGAGTGGTATGGCCATATGCATTATGTAAACATGTTACTCAGAATGAAATAACTCATGTGAGTTGATTCATTCCAACCAAACAATTACATATTATTAATTATTGTTGCGACCTAATAGGTTTTTTATGTTCAGGTTCGGTTCGAACAAATTTCTGTCGGGATTTGCTCAAAATTCTTGTTTGGTTTTGGGTGCCGAACCGAACTGAACATGTTCGGTTCTGTCGTACCTCTATTATGTAGTTATAATTCACACTCTAACTAACATGTATTGGCTCTCTTCGTGTCGTCTGCACTAATAAAACTTGTTGGAATCCACCATATTATGACTCACTAGGATCTGTACCATGGGGGTCAATTGGATGATGGAATTCAACAAAATAAAGGTCTTAATATGACTGTGTATTTTTGGAGAGCTACTGTAATATGTCTTTCTGACTTGAACGGTATGTGCCGGATTTTCATAATCGTGTACATCTCGTATAAAATACATAAAATATGTAGCTATAATAGTTATATAGTTATTTGTCCACACATTACATCTGTGTGAAGAATCATCGATTAGTTACCCATTCATATAAATTATAATTATAACTTCTAAACACCTCTCTCTAACACCTAATGCTCTTCTCATTTTCTGACGTTCTCAGCCCTTCACAATCCCTTAAATTTATACCTATCCGTCCCTTATGCCCTGATGCTGTATAATGTAATTTACCAATGATTATTATACTTGTACCTTGTATTTACCCTT
>JAQFYB010002474.1:0-24278 GCA_034694085.1 Pogonognathellus longicornis
CTGTCTGGTAAAAGTGCACGACACACAGACATACAGACAGACAGATCATATCTAATAGTAGCTGACGCTACTAATAACGAAACTATTGTTTGCTTTTCGATTACACACATACTTTATAATCCTCCCTTGGTTTACTCGACTCATAATAAACAATCAACAATGTGTGACACACCAACATCATACCTCTACTAGAAGTATTCAGAAAATCCTTTCCACCGATGTAAGTGAGTCACAGTTCTTAAACAGAAAATGATTAAATATGACTACTACGACACAAACTGAGTCAGAGACTCACATGCTATAACTAACGTTAGATGACAAAACTTGTAATGTCTCCTTGTCTTCATGCTACCACAATTTTTTACCCAGACTACCTAAGGGTCCGTCGGATGCATGGTATTCGTCTTGTTCCTTGCTTATATCCATGTAACTTACAGCTTATAACATTAAAGTTTTCCACAAGGTATTTGATGGACATGCTAATGATGTTAAGTGTATAGCTACTTATAGCATAATAATATAAGCTATTGCATGTGTACGTGCTTATGTTTTCGTATAGTTTACTCATTTCCATCCTTTTCATACACAAATGCTATCAATTTTGTTGTACCTTTCCCATTTTTCTTTTTGTTTGGGTAGGGCAGGCCATGTCTTGACTATTCCATCCAGCCCTGGCCTAACCCAAGTTAACTGAAAAGGCAGAACAACCATCTAAATGGACATTTCAACTTAAGCAAATACAATGGTCATTCAACCAACTGCATTAAACCATCTTCACTGCCAAAAAACGCGTAATTAAAACAAATACACATTGAAACAATAGTACTTGAGTTAGAATCGTATACCTATAATTGTTATAATAATATAATACATACACGCTAAGATAGGAGTTGTATGATAGTGCCAAACAACCCACCTTTCCTTCCTACACGGTGTATGTGTGTGTTTTGGTGTCCAGCCCCAGTCTAATTCTTATCTTTCACTATTACATTTTTTGTTAGCTCTATAATATAAACACTCACAAAGAATCCATACACAACCATTGCATTACGTGTAGAATGTGTTACAAAAACAAAGTCAATAATTTTGAAATGTGATACATCTTCCAAATACAGCAGCCTGAAGGGTCAATAGCCAAGTTAGGACTGGAATGTAATCTGTCTATGCTCGTGTATAGGACATTCTTCTCAACCTCTGTCTCAGAGGCACAGGTATGAATTTAAAATATTCATAATCCACACACGCTACAATGCAAAATGATAAATGAACCATCCTGTTCAATATAGAAAGCCTTGCATTAAATGAAACGTAAGGAAGAAAGATTATATTTAAGATGAATGTAAGGAGGAAGAAATGGATTTAGTTTTCTACAAAGATATGGTTCTACAGCATAGACCATATCTATACCTATATAGAAATATGTACACTTTTGTGTAGTGTGATACAGGTTGAGTAGTTGAATGAGTTTAGCTAACAACACAAACCAACGCAACGTGGTCAGGCAACCTTTACATACATTACATCAAGTTTCTAAGCACGCCCTGGCAAACAACCGAATGAATCAAAGTGATCGAGTTGGATTGCAATGGACAGACCACACGGACACATGGGACTCCATTGCATGTCGGCTTTTGTTTGTGTAATTGAAGTCAAGCCAAGCTAAACAAAACTCTCAGTAGAATTCAAATGCAAGAAATGTTATGTATGTTCTAATATAAAGGTTTGTGTGTCCACTAAGGAATATCGTGTTGTTCGTATACCTAATGTAATAGTGAACTAAAAAGAAGGTTGCGTTGTTGTGAATGTTGTATATACGAATTTTTGTTATCAGAACTTTGCCCAAGTCTGATTTAAATAATTTAATCTCATCTCAAGTCAATCTACCCACATCCCCACATGATGACTATTACTCTACTCCTCTTCTCTCCTTTTTTACTCTCAAGTCAAGTCAGGTCGAAAATAATTACTGGGCTTAAAAGCATAAACTTCTTAATGTTACGTAGTAATACTTAAGTGTGGTCGTGTTCTCGATGACGTCGGTGCTTAGGCTGCGGCTCGGCTGGTTGCTGCGGTGCGGTAGTCCCATAATTATTATTCCACACAGTTTCTGTAGTCACAAAAAGCACACCCGTATATTCAGATCTACATAGTGCCTACACATAATTTAAACAGTTATAGCTGTTGTCGCTCTCTTTACTGTCTTTACTACTTAGATCCATATTTTTAAGTTTTTTTAATTTACGAGTTTAGTGTGAAAACTTAATACTAAGGCCATTAAACAATCAAGTTTATTGTGCTACCCTAATGCTTGTGTTGTAAGTAATAAAATTGGTGCGAATTTCTTTTGGATGAATTTACGATTGCAAAGAAAGACGATGAAAAACTCATGAAGATGCAAGCTATGCAATATGGATGAATGCAAAGGAAAGGCAAAGACGAATTCAAAAGAAGGCAGGTTATTAAAAGTTACAAAGGATTGTTTTAGAATGTGTGTTTCTTTATGAGGGAATGGAGTTCACATTAGTGCACACATGTGATGTGATCCGATGGGCGATTTTCGTCAAGCCTTCTTAAGATATACATTGGAAGTTAGCATAGTTTCGACGGTTGTCTTGTTGGTCGAGTACCAACAGCAAGCCAAAAATCTTCTCCAGCTCTTTGGGGTGTATCCACTCGTTGCGTTTCGTTATTATGTGAGCTTTACGTTTAATGTTGTACCTTTCTTTAAACAAGCACACATCACAACACATAAAATAGAAAAGACTTCTGATTCAATTGAAGAATAGTCAACTGTTAGTAATCTGTGGGTCTGGGCGTATATTAGGCGTTTTTGTATCTCTCTGCATAATCTTGATCTAGGTATCTCCATTTATACATACCTATAACTTGGTATATACACCTATACATAGCACACCACACAAACTGCATGCACACGTAAGTAATGCAACGAAGATTTTCATACGGAGGAATTCTACTCTAAATATATCCCCCGTATTGGACGATGATGAACTTCTCTACACCACCACCACAGACAGTTGCAGTGCTGACAGCCCTACACACATAATACTACACCATCCTTCTCAGTCGTTCTGTGTCTTTCTCATTTGTAAAGAACATAACACAATCTCATGTATAGGTATACGAGATACTAGTAGTGTGTTGTTGTAAATCTATAGTCATGTACACTTATCTTGTTTAATTCCTTTTGAGTTAGAATGCTGTACCTAGGTAAGTTGCATTGTTGCTTATAGTTATAAAGTTATACACACATACCGTAGCTATACTCCTACTACTGTGCCTAGCTACTTAATGTATAGGTAGTAGTAATGCTAGTAATTAAGTAGTTCAACGTGCACACGGGCTTTATAGCTGTGTGTAACTTGAAATTGATTCATGTTTATGGTGTTAGATAAAAGGTTGAAATAGGAATGCATAGCTGACAACTCACAACAAACAACACAAAATATATAATTACAATGCTGGAATGAGACAATAATATTAGGACTATGAACTACAATACAATAATTGCAATTCACATGCATGCACGCATGTATTTGTTACATTAAACATTAAAATTACTAAACTATAAATATACAGGTACATTGGACTTACGAGTTACGCTTACGAGAGGAAACGCATTGTGAAAGAAATGGATTTCACATTAATTCAATGTCAACCTATTAATCAATTCCTAATCTGTGAATCTAAATATCCATAAATCAAAATAAAAATAAGATATTTTTGTCTTTTCCATCCTATATTTGATTCAATCCAGAAACTATAGTGCTTATGATAAACAGAACTCTGATAGTGTAGTCAGTAGTCAATGTACATTAGATGAGTTTGGTGTGTAATGTCAGTAATGTGCTATCATTTTGCATTGCATTGATTGTTTTGAATTGCATTGGTTATTGAATCGATGATTCAATGTGAAGTCTAACATTAGATGAATTCTGCTGTCAATATAAGTATGGCATAATAGTAAAATGTAAAAAGCAGATCAAACAGGCGTATCGTACAATTACTGTCTGTTACAAATGGATATCTTGATGTAAAGTATTAGCACTGCGCAATGCACTGGTATTATAATATGTACAAGGTACAGATACTTCGATACGTGCAGGCAATGTAAAATATACAATGATTTTTACAATACAAGTGTGGGGCATGAAAAAGATGAGGCAGGTATAAGGCAAAAGCATGTTGGTTATATATAACCATCACAAAGCTATTTGTGATGGTATAACTCATGCACATATTATTATTATTTTTCTATACAAGTATGTGTATGTAAGTTTTGTTACGTAGGTAGGTGCTTATAGTGTAATATTTAGAGTCACGGTAGAAAACAGATTTACTTTAGCACGAAGCTGAGCCATTAAGACGAAATGTATGGGAACGTGTGTGTGTATGTGTGTGTGTATAGTAATATAGAAGAGACTGAAGAGACAGACAGGACACAGCTCGCATTAAGTTGAACATCAGTATCAACATCACATCACACTCACTCACTCTTGTACCACAAAACAACTAGCACACAGCTACAGCAGCAGCAAAGTCTCTTCGTCAATTGAACACATTGCCACTGGAAGAGAGATAGACCGGGCTAGGTCGCCTTGCTTTTGACTAAACATTACACTGCTGCAGCAACATCGCTTCATTTTCCATTTGAATACCGACAGACACGACGACAAGGTCCTTTTTCTTCTTCCTAAACAACAAACAAGGAATTTCCATCGTTTTCTGTCTCAGCATCAGAAAGAAGGGAACAACAGAGAGACAGACTTTGTGACGATCTCATTGGAATTGCTGAGAGATCGTGAAGAAAAAGTATTGCCGAGTGTTGAGTGACACGAGGAAGAATTGAAAAAATTGTACGAATGAGATTTGGACTACAACTCGTAGAAATGTTGGGTTGTGTACTTGTTCGTGTATAATATTTGTTTTAGAAAAAGAAGAAAAAGAAGAAAAAGACGAGTGTGTGAGGGGAAAAGTATTTTCATTGACTGTGACTTTTAACTTTGTGTGATCTGTCCCACAAGTCTCAATTGCAGTGATCTGCTACAGCAACAATTGAGTTAAGAGCTGTAGTGTGAATTTAAAGTAAGTAGAGCTATAAAAATTCTAGGATTAGCTCTGAGCTTAACTCTGCCTTTTGTTCTGTTCCTGAGTGTCACTGTGGATTAAATTGTGGCAGAGAATGTCGATTTGTGATTGTCTTTTAGTTTTACTACAACCGAAGCATTAAGACTTGCGAACGACAATCTAACAGATATTAAACACTACAAAAGAATCTGAGCAACACGTACAAACTCTTAGTCTACTTATACTACACAATTGCACAATTCCTTGCAATCGCTGCTTTAAAGCTTTGATTTTTCTTACTTTGGATTTCAGGCTGTTTAAAACTGTCTATATAGTGTTGTGTACATACATAGAAGACGGTAGTTTAAGAAAAGTGAGGCAGTTCGAGAGACGACGAGTGTCTTGTGTTGAAACTTGAAGTCGTGAGTGAGGAAGCATGAGATTTTTGTGCTAAAGTTGAACATGAGACTGTTGGTATTAGTGTATTAGTGTGGTATCCTTAAGATTTGTGAGATGAGACTGAGACTACTGTCGTCCTATAAGAAGAAGCTATACAACACGAAGAAAATCTAATTTCATGTGTGTGAAGAAAAAGTGTGGAATTCAGGGAAATTAGCGTGTTTCATTGAGTTGTGCTGCTAAGTCTTTACGATTAGTTTAAACTGAATTGTTCTCTTGTGTTAATTTAAATTGGGGAGAGAATAAATGTCCCGAGCCATTAGTAAAAATCAGGATTCACGATAGCTGCTCTTTGATTAATGACTTTTGGTTTGTAGTTTTGTAGTTTTTCGAATCTCTTGTCTCTCCTGCCTTGTCTTCCACTCAACTCTCAGCCGAAACTCAATCTATAAATAGTCCCTTTGTTTTTACACAAAGAGATTGACACATTATAAGTATCCTACCACACCACTGCAGAGTTACTGCTTACTTAGGTGTATAGTATACTAGAAATTAAATATGTGGCTATGCTACTTACCTCACCCGTCAGCCAAAAGTGTAAAATAGTTTTCCGGAAAATTGTGTCAAGAGGAATTCCTTGTTCCTACCGAAGATTGGAACTCCAACTAATTAGGGTGGTCACATTTCTGAGCAGAAAGAGACTTCGCACTTGACTGCTAGTTGCATTTGGAGTCAATCCTTAACCAAACTGTACAAGACATTCAAAATAAATACTTGTAAATAAAAGTAACTGTGTACTCAAAAGACGAGACACACTTCACTTCTTTTCCCCTTATTAAATCTTCAACACTAACTGAAACAGGGTCAATCAACAATACATTGCCCGTCCTTTGTCTCATCTCATCCCTCCATTACACACAGTCACACAGTTGTGCTAAAACATTCGTATTCTATACGACACATTGTAAAGAGAGACACGACTATATACATCCAATAATAATACAATCACACCCACTAACTGCCACTTCGTGTGAAACTACTGAAAATAGTTGATCATCATCAGAAACTCAATTAAATACAATTCCAAAATGACTGCGACTGCAACCAAAATCGGAGATAAAAACAATCGAAATTCGGAGAACCGACGGGTGAGAAACATTTAAATACATATTTTACTTATTCTTAGACAATAAGACAATGAAGCATTTAAGTATGGATAAAAGAAATTTCCCTGTATATAACCTTTTGCCGATAAATCTTTAAATCGCTTGTTCAACCGCTTATCTTGATCTTTTGTCAAATATGTGTTGTTGTGTATGAACATTAAATTGATTCATAGATCTATATACATAGATACATATCTGTATTACACACAGTTTTAGCAAGAAAATGTACTTAGGCACATATTTTATGAATTTACCTAGGTGCATTACATTGAAATTAATTGCGTTTAAACATGCATTGTAGTATTTTAGGTATGTTGCTTTTAAAGATAAGAAACAGGTGCATTAAATCTCAAGATAAAACTTATTTGGGAGAGTTCATTGCAATCTTGTTTAAAATTTACAATCTCAACACGATGACTATTAAATGTAATCTCAGACTTGTGTAATTGTTATTGTTTTTCCACTCACACACTTGAGACTGAGAATGTGAGTGTCTAGTGTGTAGTAATAACATGTAAAGTCATAAAGTATAAACGTATAAGATGTAAGTTAATGAAAAGCACGTAATTTTGGTTGTCTAATCATGAATGACTGACTGAATTGAATTAATTACTCCTTTAGGCTAACAAGCCTCTGATGGAGAAAAGACGGAGGGCAAGGATCAACCAAAGTTTAGCCATTCTCAAGACGCTTATCGTGGATTCAAATAAGGAGAAGGTTAGTAATTGTAATTGTAATGATTTCAATTTTCTTGTCTTGAGACATGTCATAATATTAACTCTCTCAGCCTTGTTTTATGTTTGCATTGTATTGGTGAACAAACACTTAGCTCTATGCTTCCCAGTAGTTAATTACGTTTATAAACAGGAGGGTCCTGTTTGTGTGTTCTTCTATATAACATGCATACAACTACTATAATGTGCTTTAAAGCTGCAATAATAGTAGCAGACTATCCTTGGGCGTAGTGTTGTAAGTAAGAAGAATATTATAAGCGTTCATCTTCCCATCATTATAAAGATTTCAAATCAGGGATGAGAGGAATAAGAATCCTCATTTAAGTTTCAATGAAAATGAAGTGAGATGAAATGGACGGAGGAGCAGTAGACCTCCATGATTTGATTACTTACCACTTAATGCATACAAATTAGTTGAAGAGGGGGAAAACGATAAAAGGATTAGTAAGTGGTGGTGGTATAACAGTAGCTTATATTTACTGTAAGAAGAGTTTAGGCGAGTAAGCTGATTGAAGAATGATATGTGAGATTTAGCTTGGAGCTTTAAGTCGTGAACTTTGTGATTAATTAGTAATTTGGGGTTTGATGGCCGATAGAACGCCCAAGTTGTAATCAACTCCCGTGTTTGTGCATTGTAATTGTAATGCAGACTTGTCATAAATTATTAGAGAGTGGTAGGCAGTAGGTTCTTATAGCTATGTATTTCAAATTGCACGTTTTTCTTGTAAATGTACAACTAATGTAAAAAGGTACACCTTTGAAAGATGATTTCTACAAATTGTTCAAATCAAATTAATTTTAGGGCCAGAAGCCAGCCAAATTAGAGAAGGCGGACATTCTTGAACTGACTGTGTCCCACTTGCAGAAATTGAATTCAAAAAAATCTTCAGAGCAAAGGAAATTCGACGATGGTTACTCGGTAGGTTCCTTATTTTACAGTCCATTTAAGTGTGTATGGTACATGACTCATTAATATTTTATACACTACACTCCGCTGATGTCATATGATTTTATGTACTAATAGACTTTATTATGCAACTATGACAGAGTTACATTTTTTTCTAAATTGATAGGAATGCACAAAAGTAGCAGCCAAGTTTCTGGAGAAATGCAACTTTGACGGAAACACTGTAGACAGACTGGTGAGTTTCCTTAAAACGCGACAAGATCATAAAGTAAACAAATCAAGTGAGCAGAATGGAAAAACTGTAAGCTTGAAATACTCGACATGTTCTTCCGATGACTCATCCTCCCGTTGCAGCAGTATTAGCACAGATAACATCTACCTCCAAGAAGATTTGTCTTGCAAAATTAAATTGGAAAATAATTCTGAAGCAATCACTCACAATGTCTCGCGGACTGTGACTCTCACCCCCGTATCTCTTTGTCCTAGTCCCAACGAATACAATAACATTCCTATCAACTCCCTCGACGGGGATTATGCAGATAGGAAATTTTCCTATGTTGAAAATCCTGTTCAAAATTCTACCATGAAAATTACCTCAGTGTCCCCCATGCTCCAGCAACAAGATTTCTATCACAATCAAGCAGAACCTTTGGACTACAGCCAACCCTTGGACTTGTGCAAAAATCGAATGTATGATGCAAGTGTGTGGCGACCCTGGTAATGACAAATCAATAATTCTTCGATGATCAAATTAATATTGTTAGCTTTGTCGTAGATACAGGTACTATCTACACACTATTATGTAATACTATAGTCTACAACTAAGCTACTTAGCTAGATATACCTTTAATAACGTACTTTTAGATACTTTCGTAGCATTTTTCAACTCCAACTGTGAATACCGATATATATTGTGTCTGCATGCATTGCAATGAATGATTTACTACAATTTACAACATTAGACTGTATAAGAATTACTATGTGAAGTGTCAGTGTATGAGAAGTACCCGAAAATAGCAAGTAAAATCTAATCACTTACTTAAATATATATCTATACCTTTTGATTATACGTAATACATGCATCATTTGTAACCAAACCCACTTGTACTAATGTAATATAGTTCGGCTGCTAATTAATGGCAAGTACTTAATTAGATTAATGTTAATATTCACAGAGAGGCTATTGATACGCGTATATTCACACGTATTGTTATAGTTTTTACTTTATGTATTGTTAAAGTAGCAAGAATAGAGAGATATTTATTACTTGCCTACACTCCACTATACTACATCCATCTACCTCTGCTTGTATCAGCACGCATTGTCATGTCATTATAAAGGTTGAGGACAAATAATAAAAACCTTTTTACAAAAAATTCTTCAACAATATCATTTGAAATTAACTCAGCATAATACTAACACAATATTATAGCACTGACAAATAAAAAACAGTTTTAACATAGGATGACAAAAAAGATGCATACATTTCACAATACCAAAGTTTTATTTGTCTTTATCATATCTTTTGTAAATAATTCTTGAGTATTGTATGGCTGTATGACAAAGTAAATAACTTTAACGCAGGGTTTTATTGGTAACTATTGCATATTATAAAAAATTTGGTGAACTATTCATGTACGAATGAAGGAATAGACACTTCCCAATTTCAACGGAACTTAAATTGTCTTATCCATTTCTAACTTCTACATTTTATTGATGAAGATGGTAGGCATATTAATAGAGGTCGTAGGCCCAAATGGATTGTGAAGCTATGCCAAAAACAACAAGTGGTTAAAATTAGGCACAGAGACCTATAATAGTATTATGTGCATGTAAAGAGTTATCCGTCATCACCTTACAGTGAATTACAAAACTGTAGTTTTGAAAAGCTAAAAAGTGTAGCAAGAAAGAGATTGTGCACATATATTATGTATAGTGCACATGTAACGATATATTAGAACTACATACATACTACATACACATCACTAGAGTTTTCATTACAACCTAATAAAATATAATTGGTGTAAATAATGTTTCCTTTTTTTCTTTCAGTAATAAACGAGCAAAGGAACGTTTTATGTTTAGTTTTTCACAACAAAAGTTGTTCAATTAGGTTACTGTATACGTAACTTGAAATGAATTTGTTGTATTCGTTGAGTTCCATCATTAACATAATACCAGTTTGCAGAATGCCGTATGAATAGACAAACTGTATCCGATTCTATAGAGCTGGGTTCTTATACTGAAAGTGTTTTAAGGAGTGAGGCACGTGCCGTTCCGCGTCTGCTTGACTCATCATTATCATTCATAATATTCATAGCCATTCCATTAGAGAGAACTGAACTGACAAAGTAGATTTCTCTGAATGTGCACACGAGTTGTATTTAGATAGATAGGTAAATCTTGCGTATTGAGCGTACAGAGTTTGTGGCAGAAATAGAGTTAAAGTAGTTTGGAATAGAAGTTGTCTCTGTTGGTTGCTGAATATCGATTGCCATCATTCATCATCATTACAACTAAACTGAACTCAACCCACGTCAGTCATTTAAAAAGAATCCACCTAAGCAGTTCTCTGTTCTCATCATTTACAAATCCTTTTACGTCTACACACGCTGACCTGCAGCCTCACTTCACTCTCAAACAGGAAACATGTCGACCTTCCTCATTCTTTTATTTTATATACACAAAATTCACGCTTCCATATACGAAATAAACCTGCGATGATACGACATCATTTTTCATCTTTCTTTTATCTTTTAGGTGTGTGTGCTAGAATAATGCACGATTTCCTAAACGAAAGGGAAATAAACAGATTTCAGATATCTGCAAAAGTAAACTACACTATTACACACATACATAAGTACAACCCCATACTAGGTATACAAAAGTACGTGTCTTTCTACAAGTGCATTTTTGTACATAAACTATCTAAGAATGCAGTTGAGACTACAGATAAAAGACTTTTAATAGAGAGTTTACATTGCATTATTTCTATTTTTAAGCTGTGTCTTACATGCACACACCTATAGGCCTTTGCTGTTATCGTAAATTCATTTGAATAGAATTAGGAATTAGCACTATTATACAATGAAAGCTATAAGAAACTTGTAAATTATCGCAAGTCCACACTTAACACAAAGACGCCTGTCTATTCACATTCGCATTACAACTCATTATAGTTCTATTGTATTGTCTGTCAGGACTCAGGAGTAGGAACGAAGAACGTGTGGATGTTGGGAATTATGCTGCTAACATAAAATTGAACAACACAATATAATTGATAATACTTTAATACTGTACATGCATACGTACATATAGTATTCATATCCTACGTAAGAAGATGAAGACGAGAGCATGGACGAAATGGGCAGAAGGAGAAGAATTGCAATTACAAATGCATCGATCTGCAACCAACCCATTTGATTTGATGTGATAGAAAAGATAGGAAGATTTTCTGTTGCTAAAGATAGTTCTCCACGTGCGGATTGCGGATGTGCCCATCGCCCATCACATCGCATTGTATCACCACACCAAAAAGCAGAGATACACATCCAGATAACACTCTTATGTACACTAAAGAGTATACTTTGCACTGTAATCAAATGAAAGTAGTGTGAATGCACACAAACCCTATAAACTACTCACAACCACCTATTCAACACACATAAGAATTACACTCAACATATTTTATAAGCAAAACCAATGCCAGGCGTAACGTGCCTTCTTATGCACGTAAAAATCTATATCTGTACATACAATACACACGTAAGGTTCTTAAGGTACCTTTCCTTGAATGAATTCATCGTCTCGCATCCTTAGTAAACTTAGTATTGTGTACCTACCTATATAGGTATATTGTACTTATACTCCTTTAAAATGTAGTAGGTCCTACTACTACACTGCTACATGTACGAGTACTGAGTACTAGTACTACTTATGCATGACACTTGTACATACATTTTGTATATAACTTGTATTTATTTATAGCAGCACTACGTATTTATGTTGTGTATGAGAAACACTGCAGAAAGCAGACAGGGAGATGCAGGAACTTGACTTTAATGCTCTGTCAGTCAAGTAGTATATGTTTGGGACGATGCTCGTAGTTCAGTTTGAGAGCAGACACACAGAACACAGACATTCTGACAAGACACACAGGATAAGGATATTCCTGAAGTTAAAAGGACCCTATCTGTCTACTGTATCGTGTCCGCATCTTCACTATCTCTCACTATGTTGTTGTACTACGAGTATTTCTCTCCATGTGTGTACACACACACATCGTTCCTCCTATTTACAAAATTACAAACACACCCCACACAGTAGCTGATAAATAAAATGTAATAGCAACCAAAGTATGTGTAGCTATATAATATACTAGTCAAATCTCTTTAAAAAAAGCTTTTTTACAATGCAATTGCGTTCTTCATTCTTCCCTATGCTATAAGAGTACAATCATAATGAAATTATTATTATTTTTAGCAACTTCTGTGTTATGTTGTGTTTATGTCTGTAGTAGTATTGGATGTGTCTAATTTAACAGGGAATTTAGTGTAGCTAAATAAGTGTAATTTTATTATTATTATTCGTGATACAATACTAAATAAAATGTTAACACGCGATAGACTAATACTTGGGAAAAAGAGGAAGACTAGACTGTAGACAGAAATAAAGAGACAGGGAGGACGACGTACATCCGTACTCAATATGTACCTAGTCTTCTAGACTCATCGTCTCATTTTCATTTTAAACATGTACTTACTTAACTTACATTCTACTTGAACTATGTTGAAGTATCTCCGAACAGAGTTGAGTGGTATACAGAGTTAGTAAGATGATAAAAATTATCAGTTCTTGGGATGGAACCGTCATGTCATAGTCATGTCCTTGTCTTAAGTACATGCACCAAAGATATAAAATACATTTAGATTGTAAATTAACGCACAATAGGTACGTGCATGGAGAATTGTCAGTTTGTAATTATGTTCTTGATAATAATATTACGAACTTTTGTGGATATCATTCATATACATAGCACTTTGCATTCTGTGATGAAATAGTGAAGATTTAGAATTTAGAATACTATAAGGTGGTACTGGTTGGGAGTACTTGTAAATGATAGCAAATGTTTGATCTATTTGGCAAAATTACAATAAAGTATGTAGTACTTACAATTAGATATAGAAATACTTGTATAGGTATGTCTACTACCTGTAGGTATCTGTAATAGGTATGTAGAATGTGAAAATGTGATGTACTAATGTAGCATAGGTGTGTGTGTGTGTGTTTATTAGTAGATACATTCATGGACTCATTAATTACTGTTTGTGTTCAATAGAAGATGCGTGCGACCGTGTGAGTCACATTTTGGTAAATTAGTGTCTATTTTGCCACTGTACGTGTCATTCGGGGATGGACGCCATAATAATGTGACGCGATGGCATTTTACTCACAATGATTTAAAAAAGAGACTGATGAACGTTCCGAAGGACGGGTTGAGTGATTTAGCATAGCAAAGTGTGTTCCTCTAATGTAACTTTTTGGCGTTGGCCATGCTATCCAATTCTGCTATTAATGTCTTTCTATATGCACACTTTGTTGCCCATGAATTCAGACCACGCCAACGAAACAGACGACAGACAGCACACATACAAATATACAACATACGGTCACAGTAGCAGTTCATGTAAATATGTGAATGTAAATGCTAATGTAAAGTAACTAGTAGTAAATGCATCACTCCCTCCTCCTGCTGATTATTCTAATTTCCTCTTCTTTGTTGTCATGTTCTGTGTAGTTGCACTGATGCTATTACTGTCTCGGCAATCTCAGCACAAATTAAAATGTGATATAATATAACTTGCTGAATTTAGCATACAAACAACTCCACTATACACAGATACACATAGATATTATATAGAACAATGGCTCACACTATCAGAGTTTTGTTTTCAGGATAATTCTTATAAAATAAGTATGTGTGTGTTTCTGTATCTATGTAGGTATGGTATGTGCATACATAAAAAGTGCTGTTGTCCATTTGAGTTGATGCGTTAACTTTTCTGGTCGTTTTGATTGTGTTGTTCCGTCATTTGAACTGAAATTGAACGCCTTTTTGATTCTCTCATTCGTACTCGTTAGCTCAGCCCGTTTCAAATCTTGACTTGACAGTATTATTTTATGTGTGCTTAAATTTGCCAGCAGAATCGTACTTGTTGTATGAACATTTTTTATATGTAGCTTTTACATTAAATGTGAGCTTGTACTCACTCAACGAAAAATTTATTTTACTTTGTTCACATTGCGAAACGTCGTGTGTTGTATACGATCTGCCATGTAAATCCGAGTTGATTTGATTAGTTTCACCTTTCTTGATGCACTTGCATATTCATTTGCAATTTTTCATGTAGAATAGAAACTCATAAAAACAGATTTCTCTTTATTTATTGCATACTTGAAGCTACATTTATTTTTTACACCTTAACACATAAACAAAGTGTGACTTACATAATAAGTTTCTAGGTAGGTATATAAATTGATGCAAAGCAAATAATAAATGTAAAAACATAATTTTAGAAATCTATGATTTATAAACGTATAAAATAAACAAGATATACCTATACTAATATAGATGACACTTTAGGTGTGTAAATATGTGTAGGCTTGAACAAAATGCTCAATGATTGTGAATATATTTCTCGAATGTATATTTTAAGGTATGACTCAGGGTAGGCATATACAATAAATGACAATGATACCCGAATTTGTTACAAATGACAGGTAATAACATGAAAAAAGGTTTTATGACAGTTTCCCGTCTTTCTCATCACACCAAGCAAGACCTACGTCCGCGTAAATGACTACATCATCATACCCTAATGACTGTGCATGGATATCAACCATAGCAAACCAACAAACAAACAGGAGACACACGGAGTAAAAAATGAAATGACTAAATAAAGATACACACGTTGATTTCTTTCGACGCTCCGCCACCAAAACACATGCAGTTGTTCTACGATAATGTCACGCACGGTTCGGTCAGTCAAAGTCAAACCGGAGATCCCCAAACACTCCAGAGAGTATCTAAAGACTGTATAGACACTGCAAATACACACTCTTTACACTTTACTAACGATGAGATCATATATATAGAAACATTCTTGATGGACATGGGTGGGAGGCATCCGCCGTAAAACGACATCCGAAAATCCGCCCTGTATATCCTGGAATATTATAAATACATATTAGGAGATACACCGCCTAATATTCTAACTAATCCCCTAATGCATACTTAACACTAATTATTAGAAAAGCCAAAGTGCAAGTAAGAAAGAAATAAAGATAAGCTTAGGTTATAATAAGGTTTCATCTCTCAGACTATCAATTTGTACATCAAACACAAACCCAATCTTTAACACTAAATATATACAACAGTACACTACAATACACCATACCTACTCTGCTACTGAATCTACGTACATGTACACCTAATGCACACAATAACAATAATATACTCAGATACGCTACGCCGTATGTATAACGTCTATGAAGGTATGGATGGAACATGTTTCCATGCTTAACCTTATACATGTACATAAATGCACTCTAGAAATGTATTATGGTTAATAATATCATGGTCCTACATTGTACTTGTTAGGTATATAGCATCATAACATTCATAACAACATTAATACTTTTGTACAATCAAGGTATTTATTTTTTGTAGTAAAAGCATTTACAAGGGAATTCAATGCTGATTTGTGATGATAATGAGTAATAAGGTAGTGCTGGTAAGTAGATGTGTGGAAGAATATTTGTGCAGAGAACTGAGTCTCTCGAGAAAGGCTTGGGCTGTTGCTGATGATGATGATGAGCCAGTGAGTATTCATAGTCCATAGATATCGAGTGAGTTGAACGGAACGGAGAGAAGCGAGCCAACGCCAAGGAAGCCACCGAGCGAGAGCTCTCCACTATTTTACATTACTAACATAAAGCAATTTCGATGCTATTATGTTTGTAGTGTGGAGTGGAATGAAATAGAATGAAGGCACAGATATATAAAACATATATATGTAGTTATATGTATACACGAATGAAATGTACTAGCAACAATACAGATAATGTATGGAGAAAAAACTAAGGCAAAAGTAAGTAAATGCTAAAGGCACACACAATTCCTCAACATGCACATGCACTAGTATGTACAAAAATGTAAGTCGTAGGTACTATCTGTAGTCATATGAATACTTGCATGTAGTGGTATCAACTGTATGTAATGTACACAGTAGATATCAAAGGGCTCTGGTAAAACGTAGTCAAAATGAAAAAAAAGATATAATTTATAAACATAATATAGAAATATGTAAGGTAAGAGCAGGGAAGGCAGCAGACAGGGCTACCCGACTAAAAGAAGCCAAGAATGCATGGAGTGTGTTTGTGAGTTTGAGACTAAGACTAAGACTAAGGATATATATTAGAGTACAGGTGTAGTGTGTGTATAGTGAGTGTAGTGTGTTGTATAAATGTGATATAAAAGCGTAAAGCAGGCAGAGCACAACATCACATCACAGGAACTCTCGTCGAATGCTCTAGCAGCCAAGTGCTTTCTGGCCAAGGTGCTGTATTGGAAAATTAATACGCCCTTCATGGATAAAGACACTCGGATCTCATCTCGGCAATAAGAAACATTAGCAAAGCAACAATGAATTGCTCAAGTGAAATACGAAATGTACAAAAGAAAAGTCTGGGTTTGCTAATCTTCCACCTTGCGTATATTTTAATAGCAGTACACGAGAATGGAGAGACACAGAAAGAATAAAGAGAGAGATACGTGTAGTGCATGTGTTATTGTATTGCAAGTGCACGAGCGCAGCATCCGATCCAACCATCTGGATCTGGATCTTTTGCTCAAACAACGTAAAATCAAGTTAAAAACTCAAAAGACACAGCAAAGCAGAACCAAACTCAAGGGCGACTCACTCACATATCAGATACATATTTTTCCATTTCCATCAAATCCAAATCCTCGTCTGTTGCCTTTCCTTCTTCTTCTTCTTCTTCTTGTCCGTTCCGTTCATTCCGTTTCTCATCTCCTCATCCCTGAATTTCTATCTGTTTCCCTATTCTATCTTCATCTTTCATGAGTCTTTTAAATCCTTTTTTCTTGCACCACTTGTCTTCACTCGTTTGCTCTTCCAATCCTCAACACCAAACACCAACACCAGAAACACACACACACAACCTTTCCGTCTCGGCTCTTTTACTTTCTCGACGAATGGCTACTACACTACTACCAGTCTTTTACACGAGTTTACAATAATACTGCATTGCTAAAGTAAAACTAGTGTTTGCATTGAATGCACACATAGGAGAACTAGAGTCCGAAGAAGAACAAGTTTCGCCCAAATCAACGAAACTAAATCATTTTTGTATTAGTATTATGAGCCTTGACTTTCATACATACACAATTACTTTAGTACTCATATTAGTATTACTAGTACAATTAGTAGCATTAGTATCTCTGACAATACTTATAGTAACAAATAGCATCAATTAGAAGCACTTGATATTTCATGTGTTGATTATTTTATGGCTCCTATAATGCCCCAGAATTGTAATGTAATGTGATACCTACACAATACACATACCTAGAATTTCAAGCTTACTAGTATGTATTATGTATACTGATTGCTTTCTGAACGCAAATAAAAAAAATACTGAGGCAGAGATGCTCCAATTTTTATTTACTATATTTGTGTATGGAAAGTAGTTTAATGTAATAATTTTAGTGTACAACATTCTCTCACGTCTTAAGTAATTTCATAAGACCAATTTTTGCAGCTGTAATATAGTGGGTGGGGTCGTTTTTTGCAAATGCAATTATTATATGTAGGTAGGTCAATTTAAGATTCTATTATAGATACGTGCAAAAATTAAGAAGTGCATAAACATAAACATAACTTGTATTAATCCTGGTATTAATCCTAATGTGCTTCTATACAGATAATTTTATCGGTATGTACGGTTAGGATTCTAAATTTAATTGTGTACATGCCTACGAGAGTTAGATGATTTCTTATGTAATTGAGAAGCGAAATCTTCCATTTTAGTTGTACAAATTATACTATGGGGTTTTCAGCGATATGTTTATATTTTTGTCAATATTATCATTTTGATCTGCAAATTATGGGTAGGTATTCGAAATGGTGAGAAAGCAATAAGTAACAAGTATTAATATTTTCTTATATTATTATTATGTTAATGAATAATGTGAATTGGTTTTGACTGTACAAAGCACTTTACACTGTACAAAGAACTCGCATCTTGTGCATACAACGCAATCACGTAAAGAGAGTCAATATGTATCTATAGTAGAATTTTCCCCAGTAAGTTTAGTAAGTAAATTCATGTATAGGAATTCGAACCTTACAACTAATCCAACGTGTTGGGATGCGAAGATGCGATGGCATAAGATGTTATAATAAGCAAAGAATTGACTCACAATCAGTCAGATGAATCCTTCCTTGAATTGCTTTGCTTCCTTTGCTATGGTGGTGTTTTGTGCTGCAACGCTATGGGTGACTTGTTCCTTTCATAATTGAAGTGTTTTTGTCTATTTGTTTATGTATGACTTGTTTTTACACCTGCATGACTGCGCCATAAAGTCATCAACAGACTGAGCTGAAGGAATTCTCGATTATTATTCTAAACTTGATACGGAATGCTGAGTATGCGTGTTAATCCACGTGAATGTGTGTATAATATAATGTCTCCGAAGGAGTGTAAAAGCCTACTGTGGAGTAGTAGTAATTATTTAAAGAAATGTTTAAAAAGTATTTACATAATAATATTCAATTATAATAAAATATGATTAATTGTCAGATTACTAGGTATTTTATTATTAATAATACCTACCTTTACTTACTATTATACTTACTGTAGGTTTAATACAGTTTGTAACTGCTGCTCTTTTTATGCCTATAAATATTAAATATATATACTAATTCAATCGTAGTTTATTTCTCTTATATTTTATCATCTTATCAGATCACTAAAGTTTAACCTTATACTTTAATTGCAGCAGTTACACTGTAGACATTTAGCATGAAAGTCTATGAACAAAACTTGTATCGCCATAACTAAAGATTGTCATCTCTGAACTTTAAAATACATTTATTTAATAAAGCTCTTCACAGAAAAAGAATTTTGGTGCTATTTACTTGTGAGCATGTCAGAAACGTAGCGGGGATAAGGCACACTTGGTTGATGGACTGAAATTTTATAAAAGAAAGACAGTCAAGCAAACATAATATGCGAATCGTAGCTGGTGACCTTACTAGTTAAGTTACTACGATGTATTTATTATTTGCAGCCCTCGTCGTCCATGGTACAGTAAACATGAATACATACTATAATAAGTAGAAATACAAAGGTTTTTCAGAAAACACATTTAAAAAGTATCTGCAGAATAAAATGCTCGTTCTGTCAGAAATTTTTACACACCTGGGTACATAATACAACTACATATTACATTACTAACATTACTTATACAATAATATGTAACTTACAATGGTAGAATCACTATGTAAAAAAGATAATCAGCAGACGTTACTGATTTGTCAACCTTTGCTGATCTAAAATTATGGATTGCATGAAGCCATAAAATATTATATTATGTGATATAGAACAGAACAGTTTCGATTTCAATTATTTAAAGGATTTCCATAGGTTTCTGTTTGAAATGATGTTTATTAGTCTTTATCTATAAGCATAATGATCCAACTAATGCAAACAAACTTTGAAATGCAAAGCTAGAAATAAATTTACAGCTTCTTTCTAAAAGTTTCACCTTCGTTTGTTCGTTCCATCATCATCACGTAGAATCACTTACATGGTCAAAGTGTTGTCCTTCGTGAGAAAAAACGAAATGAATATAATGGTTGTGTATATACACTGTCCACATTGCAATCATTGCATGTAATATGCTGCTCACTATAGAATAAACAATGTATAATTGAATGTCAAGGGTATGGTCAAAATCCACAGAATGTACTAATAGACTGTATATGAACTATGAACAAAGGATACCCATTTTTTGCACTTCACACGTTTCCCTGTTGGTTTAATAGAAGTACATATACTACACATAATAGTAAGTAGAACTACCAGCATATGTGAATAAGGTACACATTGTACACAGAGGAAAGAGGATACTCTAAAAAGCATTGATTTAATTGTTACAAAATTGTAGTCTTTCAGCCTTAACAAGTGATGTTCATGATTCGCATGAGGTTGTCGTGGGGCAATGTCATGGTTATTTTTGCTGGTAAGTGATAAAGGTGACTGACTATACAAAAATAGTACAAAGAACTCACACGTATGCTTAAATTATGTAAAAAGCCTTAACATTATTAATGTATGCACCGATATACCTACACAAATGTATATTCATCACTAATTTTAGTGTTTAGGCTTGTTCAGAAATATAATATGTATCTGTATTTATTAGTTTAGAGAAAATTAATTTTTATTTGGCAACCCTAACAAAATCCCAGTGTTTTAAACTGTGCTGTATTACAGTAATGTGCAGTGCATGTAGCACAATATATTTTAATTAATGTAAATAATATATATAATATATATTTTAAAATAATACGATTTTATCCCGTCATGGTCATGGTCATATAGTCATATTATTCTATTTTAGAAGACTAAAATATTTTAGTATACCTACCTATTCTAAATTGTTCACAACAGTACCCAAACACTGACGTTGGCATAGACCCATTCCTGAAGTAGGAATGGGTCTATGTTATGTCACATGTGTATTATTTCATCAATTGGTCTTATGCATCTTATCAGCAAGGTTAATCTTATGCACCAACTCTACACAACTGGGTGAGTTAGAACCGTTATTGGACATGAATAACCGAACATAAATGAGGGATAAACGTTTCTGCTCCACAGACTGGCCTATCTTCGATAGCTCATAAAGCAGGGACATTGTTCCATCACATGTATAATGTATATTGGTTAACCCATATTCGTGACCAGCGAGGATTCTAATACACCAATTACACAAATTGCTGAGTCAGAATCCCCCATCACTAGACACGAATGGGTAAACCGCACTAAACTAACGAGGGATCAATGTCCCTGCTCTTGAAATTGGTCTACCGATTGATTAGTGCCAACCCCAACCCACTGGGTCCACTGTAACCATTAACCAAAGTTAACGTTGTAATGCCCAATTCAAAAATTAAGCAGTGATCTCAGGCTTCATGTGGATATGAAAATATCTACTTTGCCACAGCGTTCTTTGATTTCAGATTAGAATATTATTGAGAATACTATTATATACCTAATAGTCTCTCGAATGAATTTCATGTCCATATTTTGTACATAAATGGGTAAAGTACATGGAGATTAAAATTAATAACATTGTTCAATGCTGATATCGTGATATTTAGTGAGTAAGAATGATTTCTAAGTATACAAAGAAGATATTACACCAACAGACGGTTACGAATGATGCTGTAAACACAATTTCAGGTTCTACGAAGTCTAACAATTTCTTGCTTGAGGAGATTATCTGAATACTTGGAACTAAAAAGGTCGATGTTGCTCAAAGCACTTGCCATAGCATTTTCGATGCTTTCTGCAGGTTCCAAAGAAAGAATTGTCTGTGACAAAGACTTCAGCTTAGACAGGTCTTTTACAGCTGGAAGGAATTTAAAATAATCTTTTGCATTGTTCATATTCCACTTCATTGTGTGCCATCGACTTGTTGTCAAATAGAACAATATTTTCCCTACAGAAAAGCGATTTCATATAGGATTATTAAATTATTATGGATTATTTCAAAAAAAAATCACAAAAAATAGAAATTGCTACCTCTGATTACAGTCATTCCAGGGAAAATTTTGTTGACAACTTTAAGGACTTCAACACCAACTTCAGACATTCTATTCGACATTACTGCATGCAAGTTAGTCTCATGCTGAACGTTTGCAAGGAAGTTGTACATTTGAGACAGAAACTGAATCTTTAGTGGAACGAGCAAGTAATGATTTGTGTGAGCGATGACTCCACAATGATGCTTGATAACATTATCCAAATACATGACGATTTTCGACACCCCACTTCCATCCGGTAAATTCTCATAGATTTTGATTTGTGCCAATGCAGCATCAACATTTTCTGATACTTTCGATGTGAGATTGAAAACATCATCGAAGTAGGGAACGGAATATTGACACCTGTTGCATTTCCAGAGTGCATGCTCGTCAGTGCCATCAATTGGAATGAAAAATCCAAGATTCTCTTCCGTCATGTCTCTACATCCAGGGGATGAGCATCTGATGGCAGAAACATAAGTATTTAACTCAGTTGGATCGGTGCATCTATTGCAGAAACATTCGTAATCGAATTCGTCTTTTAGAAAGGCTCGTCTCTCCACAGTTCCAAGTACACTGTCCGTGTAATATTGCTGCAGGATTTCACCTTTCTTAATTTCAATCGTAGCCATGACTCTTATTTGAAAGTGAGGCGTTCGATGAACCTTTCCTAAATTGTAATTGCAACCCCCAACATCCGGTTCCATATCGAATATACGAACATTGGGAATACATCCTTGAATAACTTTACTACCTTTATAGTAAAGCTGTAACCTGAAGTAAGAGTTTAGATTCTCAGTGAGTGGGGACTTTATTATTTTGTGTTTAATCATGTTATGTAGATTTTAAGAACTTAGTATATTATACTATATTATATTTAAAAACAAATAAGAAAATTACCCAGTATCGTTGGCGAGTCTACCAGAATAGTAAGTTGCCCCATTGATTATATTACAGATGTTTTCCATCGTGTCCATATCGGTGTCCTGGATATCGCATAACTCTGTCATAATTTGGTAAGCTGTTTCGACTTTGTAATGCAAACGAGCGAAATTCTTTCTGTTAAACCTGACACCAACTCTGGGCAGCAATGTCATCATTTTGTCCCATTTTTCAGGCTTCAGAGATTTGAGCAATGTACAGCGAATGAGCGTCACCAGTTCAAATTCATGAGGATCCTTCGGTCGAGGAATATCTTTGTTCACCAAAATTGGACATTCAAATTTCGCATGTTGGTATGCCTGCAGGTACATAAAAATAAAATAAAGTGTATTGGTATTTTTGTACACTCGCCCTTACATTTCGACAGGACATTAACAATATGTTACATGTACATTTTCACACTCCGAATCGCAAACAGGCCATCGACACTTGAAACAAGTATTACAATCCTTCACCAAGTCGCAGCAACTCACACAGATCTTCTTAAGGTTTTTTAAGTTTCCACTAGGACTTAACAGCAGAGGTTTCTCTTTGAAGATGAAGTACCCGGCGGGAATATCCTTTGTGGCCACCAAGTAGTAACCCAATGTTTCATCATATTTTATTTCCGCAGGATAGCAATCGTCCTTATGTTCTCTTCGATGTGCTACTTGATGTTCTTTAGAGCAATAATGAACTTTCTTACATTGAGCACAACTTTTGCTCGTTTGCAATCCGCAGACGGCACAATTTCCATATTCCATAAGATTTTCCATTACTTCTTTCAGACTTTCATATAACCAGCCTTGCACACAAAGGAATCAGTATGTGTACCTTTATATAGCTTTGTATATAATACCACTATATATTTTATCAGTACAAAGTGAGTCAGTAATAAATTAATTACCATGTACTGAAAGCTTTGCCTTTTTATTGCTTCTAAAAGTGTACAGAATAGTTCAAAGCTCAATCAGTGACTACCACTTTTATGTTCACATTTTACATATCTGTAGTTCTATGAATGTGTATAGAATTTGTCACGTCGCCTCGACTCAGTAGCGTACACGATTCTGTTGTGTTGGGAGCGAATTTAAAGAGGGGCGCACGGAATGGCTTGGAATTCTGGCTACCCAGAAAATCCCCCAAACTTTAATATGTGATTGCTACA